>JAOTAV010011328.1:0-26958 GCA_026546445.1 Cyclargus thomasi | reverse complement strand
GACAACGGAAATATATTTAATACTTTTATACTATACACATATTTAAGATTTTTATTATATTATACACATATTTAATACACATCCATGACCCAGAAACATTGAAAGCTTTTTGTTCCGTCGGCGGGATTCGAACCCGCGACTCCGGCGTGAGCTACCACTTACTAAAGCGCTCAACCACTGAGCCACAGAGGACATCATAAACGTTCTTTATTAAAAATGACAAAATTAAACCGTGAAAACTCCTACATTATTTCGTTTGTAATTTAGTATTCATAAAGTCTTTTGATTTATACCCCTGTTAACGCACCTTTGAGCAAAGTCATCGCTTAATTTACTTTATAATTGAATCTTTTTCGCACGTGTTATCCGTTAACGGCTGTCAGGAAAAAAACAATTTTAATTTCTTTTAAAAGTTAAAAGGTAATTGAGTGCCCTTAGTCATCTAGTTGTTTTGGAAGCGCTTTGGGGAAGAAGGGAAATTACGAACAAAGAGTTTCAATTTTTACAATAAGATTAGACTTTATATTTTTAGTATAGTATTTCACATTACGATGCCTTACTGTTTCAACCTCGTATCTACTCGTACTAAGAAAAAAAATATAATCAGTTTTTTTGTCTCCTGAAATGTAGCCATTTTTAAGATACGAGGTTAAGGCAGTAAGGCATGGATTATTGAATTTATATTCATGTAACACGTGAAAATTCGTGGTTGATTGAGAAAAAACAAAAAAAAACAAACAAAAATTTTTATATTAATACTCTTGAAATATCATAATATTAAACGTAATCTTTATCTATTAATAATTTCTAACTTTGTTTTTCTTAATCTTTGGGCATTAGAAAATAACCATCGGTTACCATCTTAAGTCTTAAGTTTATAATTGCGAACGCCACTAAGGTATATTTTTTACCTATTTTATCTCTACTTGTTTAAAAATGAGGAAATCCGGAAGCAAGGATTATGAACATTTCCTTACGTTCTATTGATTACGATTCTTAAAACTGGATCTCCTCTATAACATTCGGTTTTCTGCTTTTTTTCATAACTTCACCCCGCACTCATCATCACTAGAGGATCATAAAAGCAACCGCGTGACAGTTGGGTTTGAATTAAAACAAAATTGATAGGTCATAAGGAAAACGGAAACGTCATGCGGGTCGTCGAACCCTAGCGCCGAGTCAATGTCATAGTGCGACTCGGAGATTCGGCAGAACAGGGGTTAGTACGGGGTAGCAGGGTGCAGCGCGCAGGGTAACGACCGCGGCGGGGTCGACGGCCGGCGCCACGCGGCCGCGTGACCGAGCCATCCGATTGATCGGAGCGGGATGGCACGATACCTCAATACCCTTACGACCCAACCACCCCCGCGCCCGATTTGGAAAACAGAACTCTGCGCTCCAATAATAGAGCACACTTCCGTTTAGCGTAGAGCGGCGGATAATACGTTTATAGCGGGCGAAAACTTTACGCACACTGCGGCGTTAAGGGAAGTAGTTTTGCTCAAAATATTGATTTTTCCGCGGGCCTCGGGACCGCGTGGCGGTGTTTGTGTGCGTGCGGGTGTGTGCGTGCGCGCGCGTGTGTGCGCGTCTATTTTGGGTGTAGCACGTGGCGGTGTTGATGCTTGTTGACATGCGTTATTTTTATGATAGCACTACCGTTGATAGATTTACGTAACGGATTTAGGCTTAGTACGAATTGAATGTACTCTTTATGTAATACAACATATGTGATTAACTTCCATATCCATCATATCGATATGCAGTCAAATTTTCCATCTCTTAAACATGCTTATCCACAACTTAATAAACATTTAGTTGAAAACGCTTTTGATAGCTATGTATAAGTTCTTTTTAATTTTCCTTAAAATTAAAATCTCATTAAAACCGTGCAATAAATTTCGATTCAAGAAATAGTAATATTTAATCTCTAAAGAACTCAACAATTTTTAAGACATCTGCCCTAGACGATACGGTTTCATTTCTCTAAATTGCATGATTAAACCTTAATAAGTGATAATAATCTTGAACCACACTTTATTTAGTACGTAGATTGACGATTTTAATTTTTATAAATTGTAATTTTTCTAGGAAACTCACACTCTATGAAATATAATTCAATATTTCACATAGTATGAAGATTAACTACCTCTATGTAATGTATGGGGCAATGTAGGTGCCCACGGTGCAAACGGTGGCAAAAAAAGCACACTCGACGGTTGGCGGCACACAAATTGTCATTTTTTAAATAACAGGCAGACATCTTAAATTACTGCGTTTTGTTCGCCGTATTTTGACACCTAGCGAATATTTAAATTTGGAATATCAGTTATGGAACGTAATGATATAATAACGATATCGCAATTTCTAACGCACACATCTACGGCCTTACCCTTGATTTCGCCTCAAGGTCTCTACCCTCTGCGCCGGGACCTCAGACTTGCGGACTTCCGCATAAGTCCGTCCCTCTCTAAACTGCGGGCAATGTCGAAATTTGCCGATCGAACTCCCAGGTCGATGACCGGGGATATAAGTATTTGTAAATAAACAGTGCTATATGCTATATATTGTGCCTAGGTGATTGAGCTACCTGGAAATCGCAAAAATGGCGGCCATCTTTTAGTTCTTTTTTCAAATCCGATTTCTTTTTTCAAATCTCTGGACTCTAGTTAATTGAATACTGACCGGTGACGCTGACGATTAATTGTTTGAATAAATTTTACTTGTCATCAAAAATTTGTTTTGATCTGTCTCTATCGGTATGGTGAAAATGTCTTTATCGGTACAGAATTCTAAGGATAAAGAGGTAACAGACAGAGACACCAAACGTTTATTGGGCGAGCGAAGCGAGCCTCCTATATCCCACTTCCTGTACATGGTTGTGGTACACTTTACGGGAAAATCGTAAGAGCTTAAGATTTAGGATTTTACATAGTAACTTAAGCATATATGTGTAGATGTGTTAAAAAATAAAATTGTAATAATATTATCGATATTAATAAAAACAATATTGTACTAGTAACGCCATCTATGAATTAAGATGTGAAGCTATAAGGATAAACTAGACAAACTGTGTATCCAATTGTTTCTAAAATAGTAAAATTTTATAAAAAAACATCTCTCACAGTCACAGAAATACCCCGTAGCCAGCTCTCTACCTACTTTGGAAAACCTAATGTCAAAGCATTTCAAAAATCATGCAAACCCTCATAAAGCTGCGCTTTTTCCCTAGTATTGTTAGTATGGATAGGCGACTTTTGTCGTCTCGATCTTATCGGAAAAAGCTGGTACAAAACTGATTGCTTAAACACTTCTGGAGAACTTTTTTGTAACAGTTGAACAGTAATTTGCCATGTTTCAAATAAAAGTGTTCGTGTTCCGCCGTATTGCTCTTTACTCAACAAGAAAAATCTTCTCCTTGTTTTCTACGTCTAGACGTCAAAGAAACTCCCACGGGAGCCATACCTTCATAACATGTAAAAGACGTAAAACAAAAAAAAAAAATTGTTATAAAGATAAAGTTTAATTTTCCATAAGTACGGCTGGTAACGCCCCCGCAACTATTCTGATGTTGCGAATGTCTATGGGCGATGGAAATAGGTTTCCATCGGGTAACCCGTTTTCCGTTTGTCCCCTTATTTAATAAAAAAAGTTTGTAATTAATATCTTCTGTTACCATTAAAAAAATTATATCTTCAACATTTGTTCACTTAAAATATGACAATAACGAATCTTCAACTATCTCAATAGCATAATTAGGACTCCCGCGTGGAATCAAGTGATCAAAACAAAACCTAATCGAAGCGAGAGCTAAGAACGGGGAGGCGCCGACCTACCCCCCAGGACCTAGGGCAACACTGCATCGATGCACCTATCCAGATTCTAGACTATATCTAGGTAGACTATGTCTAGATGTCTGCCCGCGCACGCCCGACGACTCACTCACACAGGCGCGCTTCGAATGAGTTTGTTTACATTTATTTTTGATGAAAATTGGAAATTATTTTGCAGGTCTATAAAAGTTTTAAAGGAGGTTATAAACTTGCGATTACGTTCAAGTAATAAATTCGCTATATAATATTAATTTTTGATTGTCAAACAGTATTTTTAATAACATATTATTATTATTGTTTTAAATAGAACTTTTATATGAAAAATGTTTTTTAACTGTGTAATATAATTAAAACTATCTTATAAATGCCGTTGAACTATGCGCTATTTTAATTTCTACTAATATTCGTTGAACTTCTGAGGTTTTCTCGACACAGTTAAATTGACTTTATGTAAAACACGTTTTCAGATTATTAGTTATCTGCTCCAGTTCTAGTTATGTCTTCAGTTCTGAAGAAAAAAAATCCACAATCTTAGTTTTTTTGCATATCAGCTCGCCAATTCATGGAATATGTATGTGTGTGTAAATCGATGCATCGGCACTGCGTTCGGGACCTACCCCACGAATACGTACGTTGCACCCACCTAGACTTGTGTGAGAGCTAGCCTTGTGTGAGTCCTAACGAGACCTAGCGTGCGCTCAATTATTGGGCGGGGATGTTTATACTGATAGATTTTGTGTTTCTCGTCTCCTGCTAAAATGAAGTTATAATATATATACGCCCGCGACTTTGCCCATAAAAATGATATAGTACGATATTAAATGCTTATCTCAAATTAATATGCCTATTTCGAACAAAATAGGTTTGTAATGGTAAAAGAATTTTTAAAATCGGTTTAATGGCAGAGATTGCCTCAAACGTAGAAACACACAAGTGCATAATACTATATATGCTGGCTCGACCGGAGTGATACCGCCGCCTCACAGAAAACTGGCGTGAAACGGCATTGTGCTGTGTTTCGTTCAGTGAGTGAGTTGACTAGTGGCCCAACTTAACTATCCTATCCCTATTACCATTCGCTATTCCGGCAACGCACTTGCGACTCTTCGGATGTTACGAGTGTCCATGGGCGACGGCAGTTGCTTTTCATCATGTAACCCGTCTGCTCGCTTGCCCCCTACATATCATAAAAAACGCACAATTAGGACTTGCATCTTTTATAATAGGTAACATTAGTATATTATAGTAGAGATGACTTCTGCAACACGATTGCGCGAAAATGTGTTTAGTTTACTTATAAGAACCTGTATTGTGTTCTTACATACGTTTTCGAAAAAACAACTGCCGTTGCCCGTGGTAACCATGGTAACATGTAACTCAGAAAAGGGTGGAAGTGTCTTGCCATTTACAGGCCTTTAGTATGGTATAGACTATAGGCTATAGGCTAACGGAATAAGAAAAAGGTGCACTGTTAAAAATTTTTGTAAATTTACTACAATTTTACTACGCAAATGCATCCCAAAATTACAAAATCTTGTGTTGTATTGGAATTTAAACACGCATTCGTTGTAATATTACATTTTGTAATAGCTCAAATACGAAGTAGGTAGCATTTTTACAAATATTCTGTAATAAATTGTGTAGTAAAATTACATGTATTGTGTAGTAAAAACTGCTTACACAAAGTTAGTAAATTTACTATCGAAATTTTTACCAGTGTAAACATGTAAACCTAATGTTTCAAAGATAAACGTCAAGATTAGAATTTTTTTCATAATTGAGTAGAA
The DNA here is from genome assembly GCA_026546445.1 of Cyclargus thomasi. NCBI lineage: Eukaryota > Metazoa > Arthropoda > Insecta > Lepidoptera > Lycaenidae > Cyclargus > Cyclargus thomasi. The sequence continues at coordinate 21,338 of JAOTAV010011328.1, read as the reverse complement.
TCAAATTTAGGTTGCTCCAATCATCGCAGTTTTCTGATCCGAACTCTGTATGCACAATTGGAGCAATTCCAGATAAATTAACATAAATCAGACATTTTTATAATTGGAAGAGAGTACGCGGGGGTAGAATCGGGGAAGTTTCTGAGATCGCTTTTAAACCGCCTCGTTATTGGTCTGTCAAACTTGAGCCTCCTGAACTTCCCGCCGGCTCATAACTTCCGATCACTTTTTGATAACTGTCATAAACTTGTTCTACACAAAGTTTTCAAGAGTAGTCCTCGTACATGATTCTTTACATATAAAATTTCTGACCGGGATTTAAAATCGATAAAAATCATCACCGGGCTATTTCGGCGCGCATGCAAAGGCAGATTTTAAAAGGAGCAGTCAACTCTTACAAATTATTAGTTATCCTTTTCATTTCACATCAAACACTTTTTTTAAGATATATTCTTTATCAGGATACAAATATATGGATATAGACAGGATATAGATATTTGATATGACAGTTTTAGGGTACTGATTTATATCGCTATTATATCATTACAAGCAAAATGCCTAACAGCATGGATAGCACACATTAATTTAATCGCGGACCCCTAAAACTCTTTCGATTACAATAAAACCCCTTGTAAATTGAAATACATAGTAAGACCGACATAATGAAGGCGCGCTGAGGTCGCCACAATTTATCTGATGGGTTTTTTATTTAAATTAGCCGGGAATAGCTTAATATTTGTTTTCGTTGATTATGTTATTAAAAATGATCAAGCTGTTATTAGGATCGCATTTGTTATTTTAAATTGAGACTTAAGACAAAGGAAAGATATTATGATAGCTATGTCTCATTTTACATAATTTAATCTTTTTTAAAGCAAACAGCTCTAAACCATGACACGAACCATCTATATATTAACATCTATAAATTATAGGACGATCGAAGAGCATAAAACAATAAGATATTGTTCTATGATTTCACTTGTAACTGGTCCAACTGGGTGCTGGTGAGAAATCTAAAGTTCAGGGTAGTCAGAAAGTACATTTTGGACATATATTTTTGTACAGTAGTCTCTTTGTGTTAGAAAAGAAGTGATACAAAGCTCACCGTAGCATACAGCAGTAATATCATGAGTTCTGACTTATCTCTTAGTTAACGATGTAAATATAGATAGCTGACTGACTGACTGACATAGAGATATATCTACATTCTACACACAGTCCCTACCACCAGACGAATCCAACCAACAGTCCACCAACACCGTCAACCGAGAACGAGAATATTGTAGTCTGATACAATGCAACTTTATGACAGGATTCATTTTCCTCTACGCTTTTAAAGACGGCGACGATGTTGACGATAGAGCAATGTCGCAAAAAAATGAAATCTATAGCCTCCACGGGTCACCAAATAGCGGACCGTGCCGCGGATCGGGAAACACAGACATTTGCAATACAGATACTGTAATATGCACAAATTATACAGCTAACTTCACACAGACATTAATAGTCTGAAACAAAGGAAAAAATATTTAAATATGCACAGACATAATTTCATTTCACAAAATGGACTCTGAACGAAATGAATTGGTGATCCCTGGCCTACATCATAAAGTAGCATTTTATAGGGCTGAAATAATCTCGTTCTCGGTTGAGGGTGTTGGACAAACGGCGTTAGGTACACAAGTAGATGAAATCACGTAGGCGTCTGCTAAGATTCTACCTCAAAAGGGATGAAAATTTACCCGAAAAAAAAATCACGCAAGCGAAGCCGACTATGATAGTTAATCCCGTTAAAAAACAATATTATTATGAGTTCCGACTAATCTCGTGGTTGAGATCTCTAATGATTATAAAACAAAATAAATATTTGCGTAAGCAGAGAAAATTCATAGTGTTTATATTTTGTTTTCAAAACAACAATAATAAACATCCCCGGCTCGTCAAACAAAATAACAATGAGATATTGTTTCACATGAGCACTTCGACAAAACAAAATAACATAATCAATAACAATAAGGGTGCTTAATGACTGGAGGAGAAATTGTTTTAGGCACCGTCCATAAAGTACAATCAGAGAAGTTAAAACAGGTACAGATCTAAGTAATTTGTTCGGCATATGTCAAACTCAACCGACAGACCACCACTTACATGGAATTGACATATTGCGGATTGCGGATCTAAGTAAGCTAGTCGCGTTATGTTAAACCCAGCCAACAGATCTGAGATCGCGTCTTACTCAGAATACACATAATCCGACCGAATAACGTAGGTCCGTCAACGGACTCTCTTTCAATTTCCATTATACATATGTGTTTCAACATTATCATATTAATTTCGTGATTTTTAGACGGCCTAGGCCGTGTGGTGTCACAGTTTTGTACTTTTACATACTTTTTATTTAGATGTAAAAACTTTACTTTAACCACCTCTAACATTCCGAGGTTTAAAATGTGACGACTCCTTCCCCCCCCCCCTCTCGATCTTTCCGTACCAGAGGTAAGTATTAGTCATATTCGAATTCCATAATTTCGATTTTAAAGTTAGATGTCACAAATTCATAATCAAAGGTACAGCAGACTAAGTTTAAATACCAGTAAAGTACCATTCGTACAAATTGATTCCGAACATAACAAAATGAGAATAACTCGAACGTGACTGCGGATGTAAGCTCCATTTTCAACTTATGTGACAGTTAAATCGCTTTTAATTACCCAAAATAAGTTGCCAACTCCGAAACATGCTTTGTGCTGACTGCTGACATTTAAAATATGAAACCTTTGAGGGTATTTCGCGAAATATTGCTTTTACTGTTCCGGATATAACACGAGCTAATTTCCAACTCGATTTAGCAAACCAATTGCGAAATGTTATAACTCGGAAAACGTTATAACCACTTTAGCAATATACGCATTTTCCTCTCACCTTTAGTATGTACCATGGGGGAAATTGATAGAAAGCCAGTTGACGGACCTACGTCATTTGATCAGATTATGTGTATTTCGAGTAAGTCGCGATCTCGGATTTGTTGGCTGGGTTTAACATAACGGTACCAGTTTACTTAGATCCGCAATCTGGCTCTGTTTCAGCTTACCTGACTGCACTTATACTACCAACGAAATACTTAAGTTATAATGGATTTCCTTATCGCCGTTTGCTTAAAGGAATACTCTTCCTCAATTATACTCATTTATTAAAAAGGGTTAAGTTTTGAGGAGACTTTGATTAAAAAAAAGTTCAAGTAAAGAATAAACAGCTATTAAATAGCATATTTAATTAGTGGAAATTGTAAATCCTGGCGGGGTCAGATATGCCTTACCGTTACAACTTTAACTCATACTAATGTGGTTATCATTACTACACACAATACCGCATTACAATTTAGTCCATCTAAATCCGAGCCCTGATTAGTATCGTGTTTTGTGCGCATTGCCCACAATATTGCGTTACTTTCACATTATCGATAGTAGAATCAAAGTATATTTCGGGCCTGGTAAGGAGACATTTGTGCAAATTGAAGTCAGTGATTGAATTGAGAAATATGGTCGAACTTCGACCACAGGGCCGACATCTAGAATTCAATAATTAGAGTACTAATTTATAACCAAAGTAGGAAAGGTTGATAATAGAGTACTTATACTTATTGTCTGACAATTCGATATCGTTTTGGTAAATTAAATAATGATAAAACAAGCTGTCCTATAAAATTATCTCTACAATTATTAAGAGTGAGCTTGCTATAACAAAACAGAAGTTTAATCCAATAGTGAAATTTCTGGTTTAGATTGGACCACTTTAGCAATGGTTAAAAAACATGCCATATGTAAGTTATGTAACTTGATTTGATTGAACTAATTTTGGTAGGTTATCGTTAATGTTTATGTTAAGTAATGTCAAAATAGTAACCTTTGTAATATCCAATTCTTTCTTACGTTAGGAAAAAAAGGCGAGTCTCAATAAACATCGAAAGAGATATGTTCTTTATATTTAAGACTACTCCCACATTTGTCGTCTTTAATACAAAAATAGGAGCCATGATGCCACTGACTCACACACACACAATATCACAATTCACACACTCAAAGTTAAAACAATCCACTTATTCTTTTCAATTCATTCCACTTACGCCTAAAAAACAAAGTCTTCATGATGAAATAACACGAAGCTCTACAATATAAGTAATCATATCGTCGTATATTTTATTGCTTCACATAATCTTTGAACTAGATAATGTGAATAATCAGAAAACGATCAGAAATATTTGGCTTCGTGCCAAGAGGTCATGTCTTATATTTTACATAATTTTTCATTCTGACACCAATGTGAAAAAGATATTACAATGTATTATTATTGTATAAACTTGTAAAATTAAACTTTTTAATGCGGCATTGATTGATATGATTAATAAACAGTTGCTTTTACTCAACAAGTTATAATTTTTTTTTGGATTCTCACTAACACAAATGCAAGATATCTTTTAACTAATTTTATAGATTACATATTGTATTTTTCATTATTTTATAGTATGTAACACAAATACTTTAGTGAATGCAAAATGCAACATTACGATAAAAGCGAACAAATTCTGGAACAGAAGCCAGTCTTGCGAATTCAAAGCATAAAATAAAAGATGTGCATTATAGTGTGTGGTTCGTCAGTCATTAGTCGCTAAAAATATCTTTCGGGGGATTCCTTTTCAACCTATTTTTAATCATCTAAAATTTCAATGCTTTTAACTTGAAACGTGTGAGACATATGACGAACATCTAGTGGTGTTTTATAACTGAAGACATGAGATACCGAGTACGTAACCATTTTATATCGAGAAAGCACTCATTTTTTCTCCTTTTAATTTAAAAGATTATGTAAACTGTCTACTTCATCATCTAGCTAATATAAAATTTACTTTTTTTATATCACTTTTCGGCCTTGAAGCTTCTATTTACGCCAAATGACAGTTTCACAATTATTGTTCGTTGTAACTTCATCCACTTGTAATTAATTATAAAGAACACGCATTAAGAAACTTTTGAGAAAATTATATTATCTCTAAAACGGTTTTACGATAATTACTTTAATTAGGATCTAAATCTTCAAATACAATATCCCCTCACAATACGTACTAATAATTCAGCCGAAATCAAATTAATGAATGAAAACCTATTAGACGTAAGATCGCCTCGGAACAATCGACTACGGCCGGAATAGAGATTTAATATAGCCGGGGAGGTGAGAGTGCTATTTTTGTAGTAACTCGAGAGACGTGAAAACCTAATACGTTTTGTAGATTAGGTAAAACGTTGAAAAAATAAAGGTCATTTTTTATTTTAGCGGTGGGATAAGACGCAACAGGGATTTTGAGGTTACAAAAAAGGAATCGATTTGAAAAAATTGTTCAAAATCGGCCGATAAACGTTTAATATTTATTGGCCGATTTTAGACAGCAAGGCCTAAATTAATTTATTTGAATGTGACATAAAATATCTATGAAGCTTGGTTATGAAAATGTGAGGCTTTGTTGTCTTATGCTATCACAGGCTTACCTTAAATTTAAATCATCAGTGATTTACATGGAAGTCTTCTTTGGCGTAATTTTAATACCCCCTATCTTAATCTAACGGTTTCGACGATACATAAAAATATTTTTTAAGTACCGAACTAAGAAATCTGATTTTTTTATATCATAATGATCAGAGACATGTAGAAAGCTAATACTAGCTTAAACTGACACGCTCGAGTAAATCTTTCTCTTGGGCTCCCCTACTAATAGAACCGATTTACAGAAACCAAGTTTGGTTTGTGGCGAGATAAAGGGGGAGGTATAGTACTCCCTGGGGCAGGAGATCTCACAAAACCGAAAGAGGGTCACAGAAAGGAAAAGAAACGAAATCTCATTCCGAGCTCATTGTCTGAGGCTCCGCAAGGCTTTATAAATTTTTCAATCCTCCCATTGTTCGCTTCGATTTGTCAATTGTTTCCAGCTAAATCAGCATTTAGACAATTGAGTATTGCGTTTCCTAAATAGTCTTGGCAATATCCTCACAGAATTGGCGACGGATTGGTTAGTGTTTAAAAAGTTTACTCAAACCACGCTCAACAGAATGTACCTACGTATATAGGAAATACAATATAGGGAATGTGACAAATAATAAAACCTGGGTAATCGCGTATTGTAATTTTACTACTACAACTGATTCAACGTACCGATATCTTTATTGATAAAGTTGATGTTTGTAAAAACTCGTATAATCATTGACTAGTTACGACACTGGATAAAAAATATCCATACTAGGATTTATAAATAGGAAAGTAAGTTTGTTGGTCCTTTCTTCACGCCTTAATGAAGCAAACACTAGACTCGATTTTCTGCATTAACTTTGTTGAAAGGACCTACCTTACCTAACATAGACTACTAACTAGTAGATAACTATTATTGATCTTGGAAAATCTGTCTAAAACATTAATTGATTATTCCATAACAATACAATAAATATAGAATTATTATAGGCAATGTGCAAACATCTCAATATAAATTGGAGTCAGTGACACAGTTCCGCAGGTCAGTTGCCGACGCGCCAACGCGTTTTGGCAGAGCGCCCTCCGTATCGGAACCATAAAGGCTAATAGATTTAAATCCTTTGTGAGCTACATTACCGTTTATTTGTGTAGTTTTTCTAGATTTTATCGTTATTTATTGCTGTTATTTATTCGTACAGATCATTAGTTTTTTGGTCTTTTCTGAAATGGAACACCAGAGCGAAAGAATTTCATTTATACGTTTTTGCATTATCATATAAATGTCTCTCTGCAAAAAGCAACGTTAATGTTCTAAAGCGATTCTTTGAATCATGCTGTCGTCTGCAGTATTTTTGTCAAGATTGGCTCCAAAGTTGCAGGCGATATAAAATATAAAAGAGGGACAAAATTTATTAACAGTTAAATGGCTCCGTAATGGTTGTTTTGAACAAAGATAACTTTTCGCACAGCGAACTTCTAGGATTAATGTAAAATCGATGAAGTGATAAACACTGGTGAAACAAAATTAAAGGGAAAATTTAGCACAGTTTGAATTTATAAGCATTCTAATCAAATCTCTATATATTTTGTTATTACTATCATATAAGATGTAACAAAAGGAAGTACCCCTGTATATAAGGGACACATAAGGGATTACTTTAGGGTCTGTATATGTCCCTTATTTAGAGTCCACTCTGAAACTAGTAGAGCTGCAAAAGAAGTTTGTTTTGTATTAGATTTTTATAATTTGCCACTTGCCTATAAAAATCACTTTTTTTTTTTCGGGGACACATAAAACCTTAAAGTAGTTTTACTTATTATCGATACAGCCAGTACTTTATGCTAATGGTGTTATTAAGCTATCAAATTGATGGAAAGAGCTATTATAAAACAACATGTTGGATTAAAAAAAAATTGAAAGCACAAGGGGGGGTGCGTAATTAAAATTTATATCGTTAAAACAGTGTCCATGAAATCAATTACCGCTGTTAATTACTGCTGAGAGTACTCGACAATTTTAATTATCGACTCATAAATCCAACTCATAAAGTGAACTTTCAAAAATAATTTCCGAAGTCGTAAAGTTTTTATGATTCCCGTTTTGGAGTATAGAAGTTTTGTTTTAATATTTGGATGAAACCTTTTGATGTTTGTATGTTAGGATGTACTGTGAAGGCGTATTCGTCGAGGCGTGATGGGACGCTGCCAAAGGCGTCGGGTATGGCGCATATAGCGTGAAGCGTCTCGCTTCGTTTTGATATGTACAAGGCGCATTTAAACCTTCCGGCCGAATTTTTCTTAGCCCATTAAACAAAAAACATGGTGATACTTTTTTCAGTAAAATGTTTTATCCTAAACAAATTGCTAAATGGTAATAAAACGTATCTATAATTGTGGTATTTTTAGAAAAACTTTCAAAAGCTAGTTATAATCACTATATCAAAAGGCCGGTAGGTATAATTGCACCCTGTATATTGTACTCATATTTAAAGACGTAAATGGATAACGTGACAAACTTATATTAAAGGACACCTTCTCTTTTTTCCCTTAATGTCGGAACAAACCTTGTAGCTTTAAGAAGTTAAAGCTTAGGGGCATAAAATTTTTTTAAGAGTAAATCCCGCGTCCCGTCCGACATTTGCGCACTGACCATAATAGCGTGATCATTTAATTAATAACTCGTTGGTATTGGTCTATTATTATGACTCATGAATTTTAATAGTATCAAAATAAAACATCAAAATAAAACCAGGTCAAAACTATTTATAGCAGAATTTATCTGAAATATTAATATGAAAATAAAGCAGAAAATACCAGGAAAACAGAAAAGGACCGGAAGTTTGAAACTCGCGAGGATCACATTAATTGCTTCGACAGCTGACGGCAGTTCTTTGAGTTTTTCGCAATTCGGAAGCGAAGGAACTGAAGAAAATCGTCTTATAAAAGTTGCTTTGTTGATGATAAGCCTACTGAGTCGTTAGAGCAATAAGGATTTAAGGAAGATAGTGATAAAGTCTATTTTTAGTTGTTTTACCGATTATTATTAATGTTTTCATTCGTATAAACATGGCACAAACCACCAGCGCTGTTTGGGGAAGGCTGCCTTTTTACCAGAGAAAACCCCGTAGTCTATTTTTAGGTAGAGTATACGGTCTAATCTTTAAAATCCCATAGGAGTGGAGTTGTAAGAACGCACCTTCCGATAATATATAGTATTTACCAAACGTGCCATTTTAATTATCATCTCGGATAATATTAAATCCTACTTTCCTTGGAATAAGCAAACAATTCTCCTCACAAATAAGTATATAAGATATAAATAGGTGCTTGATATCGGGAGCGCCGTGATCCGTGAACAATGTGCCCCTCGGCCACTCACCAAGTATTACCAGAGAGTAAACACCCGAACAGAGGGGATTTTCGCTTTTTGTTGTACGGCAAATCTCGGCTAAGCTACTATTATGGATGAAATATTTAGCGTACTTTCGGTTATCGGACATAAAATTGTAAGGACGTGTGTTAGGAGGTCACGGTAGGACCATGGAAGAAAAACGACTATCGCTAGATGGCTAATTTATTTTCATAATTATCACGTCAAAATTCTTTTTTACTTTACTTATCCTCGTCGCGTACTAAAATAACTGAGTTACATAACTCATAAAAAAAAACATAAAAACAATTACGATAAAACGTTTTACAGGAACTGAGAAAAGTAGTTACTTGTAAAGAATACAGTGAAGTTCTCGTTTCAATTTCTGCTGCAAAAGCAAAAAGCCTTCAAGAATTAATGCGACTAAGCTCTTAATCCCCTTACGCGCGGATAATTTATGTTCACACAGTATTTTTTCCGCTTGACAGCTCGGTTAAAACGGCAGGACGCGAGTCCTGTTGGCGTGTCAAGGTACTCGCCTTGTAGCTACCGAACCGGAAAAGATATTACGTATAAACCTATCAAGTGTATTATAAAATAGTTACTACAGACCATTTTTTTTTCAGTTCGTTACAAATAAGAAATTTGCCTTTACTAAGTAGTAGGTAGAGAATATAGCGAGTGGTTGTAGAAGGCGCCTAGGAGACTGTCACGACTTATTCTAGGGCAGTTATAGGAACACCGACGGGTTTAAGTGGGTAAAACTGCGACCACCTTACTATCCACCGTACATCGGTCGTAGCAAGTCCCACATACCTCGGTAGCAGTTCCCCAATTTCGGGAACGCATTAGCGTATTTTCCTTCTATAAAAACAATCTATACTTAAGCTACATATTATATCTAAGTTTAGCGGTAATAGCATCACCAGTTATTATAAGTTGTAACATTGGAATAGATGTAGCATATTTTATACGTACATTTCAATGCAAATTTTCCTTCTGTGTAAAATACTCTATGGTATTTATTTACTCGACGCGAAGGCCTGACCAGCCGAGTGAACTCGTTCGAAACAATTGCAAGATAAAAACCTCGGAAATCATATGAATTGTATTACCTACGAGTCCGCAAAATGTGATTTCTTGTCCGAAATGCCACAGGAAAAAATCTATTAGGGGACAAAGAAAATGCCTACGAAAAATGTCTCCCACTTCTCTACGACTCTTACTGACAAATCCACGTAAATTGTAATAACGACAACAATGATTTCAAAAGACTGATTTCAGTAAAGGAATCTAATATGTACGATACATTGTGACGCAGAAAATCTTAGGTTTCATGTATCAACCGAGAATTATTTTTAGACGACACATCATACAAGTATCTAGTTTATAGATGTATTAAATGAATTAAAATAGAACCACAACATAATTATGTGAAGCTTAAATAATGCGGCCTCAATTTGGCCCAAAATGGACTACGGTCAGAAAGATTACCCCAACTAAGTAGCAGTTATGATATTAAATCAGGAACCGACGTGGAAAAATAACAGCAATAAAGTAACAGTGAAACTTAATTTATATACAATTTACTTTAAAAAAAACCCGTGAATTTTAAGTCTATGTTGATATTGCTATTTTCTATCCTTCATAAGTTGTCGCAAAATTTCATATGAAATATTAAAATTTGTATATCGTGCTAAGTTATTGTAAGTACACTTAAGGTACGCGCACACTTTGACGTAGTGTGCCGGGGTGGGCCGGGTTTCATCATATTGACGGATTTTGTGTGAGTCAGTGTGACCACTTTTAATAACTCTTGACTCGATATGCCAAAAACGTTATATTCTATTATTTTTACTAAAATCAACTAAATCGTGTGTTACCTTTTACCAAAAATTCTTTATTAATCAATGTATTCTACGCCGTTAAAACTAAAATAAAATCGAACGTTTATAATTTATATAGACTGTCTTCATTACCTTTTTAAAATGTCCGTCAAGGTGGACGCTTACCTTATATCCACATGGATCTAAAATCTCTGATCTAAAATCTCTTGCCTTTGAGCATTGTCTATAGATGTAAGGTGTAAAAATATACACGTCCTATTTCCGACGAGTCTTTTAGGCCACCTGCAACGTCAAAGGACACTTCAATGTCCCACATAAACCAGACAGAATGGTTTAAACGGGGAAAATTATATTAAGTATTTTTTAACTCAAATCGTTTTTGCACGCTGAGCCGTCGGCGGATTTCTGTATGCTTTAATTACTTTTTCTCGAGTGCTATCTTGCTGAAGTTTTTACTTAATTTCCGACAGTGAACCTAAACTTTTGTGATAAAATAATTATGCTTTAAATTGAATTTTTTTGAGGTCTTGAAGATTCGTAGGTACACGTATTGTTGCAAATGAAGATATAAGTGGAAGAAGCGGATAAGTAACATTTTGCAACTTTCGAGTAAATACTAATGTTTTCCTATTAATTGCAACAAATTTTGAAAATTACCTATTTCATTATCCAGCTAGTGTATCTAGCTATACATCAAATTTACATAATAATAATTTCGAATCATTTTTCTGATCCTAAAGCGTCTATTTACGCGAAAATCCAGTAGATTTTTGAATGTGTTATCTGCTTTTTCCACTTATGTCTTCAAATATGAACGTATTTGAATAGCTCATGCCTACAACATTATACGTAACGTATTTTTTTCCTGGAAAAAAATACTGTTTTTTAAACTATCGCTATACCAAATGTCGTCTGAATCGGTTAAGAGATTTGAGTGTAAAAACCAAAGAAGTAACAAACCAACAGAGACAGTTTCTCATTTAGAATGTTTATTACAAACCGCAATACATAAATCCGGCACACTTAAAAGCTTTCAGTAGATTTTTCGTCATCAAAAGGACCGTCCTTTGCCGCATCTTACCCAGGTAATCTAATTTTGTCGAGAAACCATACGAAAACGTCTTACGATTCAATCTTTTAATTTATTACGATACTTTTAAGAAAACCGCATAAAGTAGCGCTAAAAATAAACTCTTTATCTGCTTTTATAGAGGTAGCAATTATCGTGCTTAACGTTTGCCAAGAAACGTTTGCCTAGATTTTTAGGGTGGAACCTTTAATGACTTTTGCTTGTTCGATGCAGAATTATATTTTATTGTATACAACGCTTTGCCAGGGTAAAGTTTATTGTATAGTTTGATCGTCTTTTTAAACCTTTTTGGATGATAACAACGTAAGAGAAACACGACGTTAAGTGACAAACTAGTTCTAAGAAGTTTGCCGTGTGCCGATTCGTTATTAACATCTATATCTATACATATAATAAAACGGTAAAATTGGCGTGTCTGTACAATTTACAAACTAATTAATTTGTGGGACTTAGGAACAGTAATAGAACACAAATCGGCAAAAAAAGTTGTCTGTTTGTTTGTACGCGCTAATCTCCGGACCGGAACTACTGAACGGATTCGAATATATTTTTTTTTATTTAATAGCTATTAAGTCTAGGCAAGATATAGGATGCTTATTATCCCGGTAAACTGTACGGTTCCCGTGATAAACAAATATTTGCGCAACGAAGTTTTAACTGACTTCTCTTTCTTCAAAGAAGTCGTCGATCTAAATGTACGGAATCGACATGACATGAGATTATCGGACGCTTATCTCAAAATCCGTACATTTTTGACCGACGATTCTATGAAAAACGTGCAGACTGTACGTTTTCCAACCAATCAAAAGCTCCTATTTTTTCATCCTAAATATCTAAAAGTACATTAATTTGCGATTCAAACGATACATACAACGTGCATTGCATGTATGATTACTACATTCCAGCATACGAGTCTCGCTGAAAGGATATTTCAAGGACTCATTGCTATGGACCGAGCACGCATTCATGAACCCTCAACCAGCTTTCACTCGATGTAGCTTAAAAGAAAAACCTCTTCGGCACGTTGAATACTTGCCATTTACCTAAGAAACTTCGCATATAGGATTTTCCAGCGAAATACTGGCTGTATTTTCGCAAATACTGGAGTAGCGTTAGAGGAATTGGTAGGTATGGTTCCTTTGCTTATGGATCAAAGGTTTGCCTAGTTATTCAAGCGTATGTACATTTGAAGACATGAGAAGAAGAAGCGGATAACTAACAATTTCAAAACTGCATTTTTTTTAGATGGATGTTTTTTTTTATTCTTCTCTTGATACCTTAGCTAGACGATGAAGTGGGTAAGTTATAATATTTCTTATAAATTAAAAATAAAAATAATTTATTAATTCAGTGTTGTAAAATGCTAGTATCTAGTTCTTCCACTTATGTTTTCGTTTATGAAGAATATTTAAAATTTGTTTCTATTTCATTAAAAATATAAAAAATACGTACATACGTAATACATATTAAACATTATTATAGCAAGTGCTCGTGTGGAAACTGAAAATGTAGTTTTTAATATTTTCCGGGAACGTGACATAAATTATAAAGATACAGTACATAAATTCCAGATTGAAATTTCAATGACGAAATAAAAGGGGAATAATAAATTAAATTGAATGAATGAGAACTTAAGCCGCGACTCGTATTCACAGTATATTTTTGATTTATTAAGCAAATACCACATGATTTTCTGTATTTTACGTTGGAATGACAAACCATTCGGATGCAAATTGCTGAAAAATTTAATTTGCCGATACAATAACAGAAAAGTGATGAAACTCACAGATAATAATAATGTTTAAATTTAATTAATACAACTTGCTGTGCCTTCTCAATCACTGAGACCATAAAACGAAATATGTACAACATAAGAATTTCGTTGTCCTAAAGTTAATCGAAGGTTTATTTTGTCTGCATCGAACATCGTATTAGAGAAGAAAATAGAAAGAGAATTAGTGGATGCCAGACAAATCGTATCGAGTGTAGATTCTTATTATATTTAGAACGTGAGTTTATTTGCGCGAAAAATAGTATATCCCGGGAACCGTACATTTTCTCAGGATAAAAAATATCCTGTGTTGCCTAGACTTAATAGCTATAAAATAAAAAAAAGATTTATTCGAATCCGTTCAGTAGTTCCGGAGATTAGCGCGTACAGACAGACAAACAGACAACTTTTTTTCTATTACTGTTCCGAAGCCCCCCACATTGATTAGTTTGTAAAAATATTAATTGTACACGCCAATTTTACTGTTTTAGTGTATGTATAGATTTTGGTTGTGTAGGTCCGCCAGGTTATGTGAAGCCTAACTTTGACGCATCCTTACTAATATTATAAGTAAATAAGTTTCATATTTGTTAAACCTTCCTTTACGTCCTAAATAAGTAACAAATCGACTTTATGTTTGGCCTTTAAAACGATATATTCCCACAAAAAGATTACACGATCATTCGTATTTTATATGTAATTTTAAATAAATTCAATCAAGCAAGCCGCGTGAAGAAGCTAGTGTCTTCGTATAGCTCTCTTAAATAATCAATTCTTTTTTAATGATATTTAGTGGGTTAGCAAGCAGACGGGTTACCTGATGGAAAGCAACTGCCGTCACCCATGGACACTCGCGAAATCCGAAGAGTCGTATTTTTTTATGATATTTAGGGGTCAAGGGAGCAGACGAGTTACCTGATGGAAAACAAAAAAAGTTGGTGAATATACTTCGTAACGCGAGCGAAGCCGCGGGCAAAATGTAAACATTAAGGGGCTTTTTCACCACTTCCTGATAAGTGCCGTATCCATGACATAGCTGACAGATGAAATATGGATAGTCTCACTAATAAGTTCCGGATAACCTATCCAAAACTGTTCAAGGAGTAGAACAACAAGCCCTTAAATTTGTAAGCATTTACTCGGTTGAATATAGCAAAATAGTGAATATCATGGTATTAAAATTGCAAAACAAACCGAACCTGACACCGTAGGGAGGAGGGCCATTAACTTAATTCTTCGCAAGTCATTATGGTAATGCCAGATGAAAAATATTCAATGTTATTCTTGTACGAGGTAGCGGTCGCGCTCGGTTAGACTTTGACCGGGAATTCTAACTAAAGGTTTAATACACCTGCTGTTAACTACGCTGCATAGTTTAGATCCAAACGAAAACATCGCGTTTTGATCGATAACACATGGATAATAATAGATATGGTGCAAAAAAAATAATGACAACTATTATAAGAGTTTACTTAGATTTTGTAAGTATCCTGTGTGTATATAAGTTATTGCCTGGCAGGAACCGCTTCCTGCGAAAGGCCGCCATTTCGGACATTTTTTATTGTAAAATACTTTATTTTGCTGTTCGAATATCGATTTTTTTATCCATTTTTTTGCTCTTTGCCGTGGGAGGGCCATGCTTCGGCATGGGCCGGCTCGACCGGAGTGATACCACGGCCTCACAGAAAACTGGCGTGGAACAGTGCTGTATTTTAGTGAGTGAGTTTACCGGTGGCCAACTTTCCCAATCCCCCTATCCCTATTCCCATTCTTTCATAAAAGCTGGCAACGCACTTGCGACTCTTCGAATGTCACCTGTGACCATCGGCGACGGCAATTGCTTTCTATCGGGTAACCCGTCTGCTCGCTTGCCCCCTAAATATCATAAAAAAAGACTCAAAGAGGGTTATTATAACCTCTTATTCCTAACCAAGTTCCAGCCAGTCAACAGTCACGTGACATTAAATCCGTGAAGTTTGACGTTCCCTAATGGCACTAACATGTTTAAAATCCATTCATAGACAACCAAAATAGTATTTTTTTAGTTATTATTCTAATAAAACATTGAAATACGAAAAAATGACAAGGCAATTGCTGGCCGCATATTGAATTACCTGGAACCATGCAAGTTTGTAATGGTCATAATAGCCCCCCTGAATACCTACTAAATTCGTAGAAACTTTACTGAGAAGATGTTCCCCTTTAAATTTCCTAACGGCTGAACACTCCTCAAGGAGCCATCACGACAGTCTGACACGTAAGGACAAAAGCCGCATTAAGCAGACCTCATACGGTGCAGAATTGTGAGCATTAGTTCTCTGTCTCAACCGTATTCAGAGATATTTTACCTCGGAGATAACGAGAATGACCCCTATTCCGTTGACATAAGGTCCTGTCGGGTGTAAAATATCTTCAGACTGTGGGTCCAGACGTTTTACGACTGTCATTTGTCAGTAATTACTCGCCCAGGTAACCGGACCCCCTACGAGCCTACTGTGCGTCCTAGTTGTTTACTGCTTTCTTTTATTGCTGGGAGAAATGTTTTTTTTTTTCTTTTAAAAGAATTTGCAAATCGATTACGCAAATAATGTTAAGTGTATTTGAGTTTTAACAAGTTTAATTCTATTAAGGTGAGCGGATGTTTATCCGCACCGTACGCGCCACATACCTTGATAGTCTGGATACATTTTACAAAATGTGATGCCACCAATTCTGTTGAATAAGTTAGTTTTCATATCATGGCACACTCGCACAACCTTAGGATTACCTACACAGATGATAGGCAGTGATAAGGGACCACCCATAAAGTACGTCACACAAATTTCATGGTTTTTAGACCTCAGGTGGTCCCATTTTTGAGGATCCCCCCTCCCTATTGTGACGTCACAAAATTTGCAATTTTACGCGTAAAACTTATAACCACATATAATTTATTTATTAAAAATTAAACACAATATTTCAAATGTTGACATTAAATTTCAAAATGTTATGCCACTAATCTAACGACTCCCCCCACCCCTATTGTCACACCATGTCACATATCGACGATCACCCTTTACGTGTGACGTACTTTATGGATGGTCCCTTATTTCGAGTAAAGTTCCTTTTCAAAACAACATCACCTATAAATTGCATAAAAATACGTCGCTAACAATTTCGTTACAATCCATTGTAATTAGAAAGCCGCCCGACCTTCCCGTACTTAGAGTACATTCAAATACCAATATCACAGTTTAGCAATATATTATTCAATTGAATTTAATTTGAACATTTCGCCAGATCCGTTTAAAATTTGCTGAATCGCCCTCAAAGAGATCTGTCAACGGAAACTATTTGATATCGGAACGTCTCCGACATAGGTATTGTTGTTGTATGGGACTCGATTCTACTCACATGAGTGATATTGTTGCAGCATCGTTCTTTGTTCGATGGAGGATGAAACTGTGAGACTGAGTTTATTTGATAAACTCAGTCTCACAGTTAAAAAAAATTTACATAGAGATATTCTTTTGGTGCGCGCTGACATGTAACGAATGTTGTAAATTGTCACTTGATAGCCGGCTGTTAATTGTAATTTGTAACTATGTGAGACACACTCCACCCTATAACATTGAGATTTATGAGTAAGAAGTTTCCTAAAGTATCATAATATTGTTGCTTATAAAGTGTCAAACCAACGTTCGGTAATTATTTATTCAGAAAACTATTTTCTTTTGACAGGCAACGCAAACTGGATCGAAGCGTGGTGCTGCATTAATGTCGCAGTTCGCACTACATAGCAGAATCGAGGCACCGGCCTTCCTTTTGTCCAGGTATTGACAGGTGCATATTTTTCATGAAATTACGGGCTCGCTGGAAATGTGCCAAGTAAAAACGTTTATGACCTTATTCGCAGTTTCGATGAAACTCGCCCAAAGACATTGTAGTTGTTTCCGATTAAGCGAAACTCGACCGTGATAGATGCAATTAAAGTTTAAATTTGCTCGCTCAAGGTTGTATTCGTGATCAGGCTTCTTACGAAATCTTATCAGTCGGTTCAAGCATCAATTAATATCGTGCACCACCGTGCCTACTGGTGCATTTCAATATGAAATTATTTATTTAATAAAAATAGCTTAGATTTTATATTCATCTCACCGCTTGAACCTTTTCCTTCTTTCAACTGCAAAACCTTTAAAAAAGTTTTTTTATACATTAGGTTCAAAACATATCTGTACTTTTTATGTATTTTGCTGAACCGTTAGTTGTTCATACATAAGCTAGAACGATTATCTTGCCATTTAGCTCCAAACTTGTAAAATATGAGGAAGCAATTTAAAGTTGGCACCGACGTTAGCGGCTAAACAACTAAACCTAGCTCGTTAGACTTTCGATCTAGACAGCTTAGTGCTAGCAGTTATAATCTACAATTAGCACGTATAATTAGGAACTGGCATACGAGCGCGGCTTAAGGCAGTTATTATAACGTCTAACGTATATATTTTGTGTATCCATTAATGTGACATGATCTATTAATTTGTATAAAGTTATTAATTACCTGTATATGCATAAACCTTCAAATTGATTTTGGTAAAAATTGACTCACACGCAGATGTTTTGAGTTTGAGCGGACAAAGCGATTTTATCCAGAAAATCGATACTGGTTTGCTATTTTGTCATAATTAAATCTGGTCATTTTGACCTGCCTTTCTTCTTCTAAATCGATTAAGGATGCAGTTAGTCGTAAGTCAGGTGAAATAGCCTACTATTCAGACTAGGGAATTAAACCAACCTCATTTCATTTACAATTTCTAGACAAACCTGTTATGTACCTATGTTTGCGGAAAACCTATACCTAAGACCTAAATCTAAATCTTGACATTAACTTTGACATTAAATGTAAAAAAAAACTTGCACTTGGCATACACACACACAGAATTTGCTACTACGTTTAGTTTGTGGTAATCTAAATACCAGCGTTTTTTATCTACGAAAAAGACACACAGACATACACACTTTCATTACACAGAAGCGCTACATCTACCAAACCTAACCAATATAGGTCTCCTAAATAGTCTATATCCACAATAAAACTAGAATCAAAACCACATGGCCGACATGTTTGTTGTCATTCCTTATAAAGAACCGTAAAGATTTTATGTATTCCTGGTAACAATAAAAGCTTCAATCGGCAACTCGTAAATGTTTAGAGATCAAGACGATGGGAGAGGAGATATGTCCGCTATTCCGATTGTATTTCGCACTGGAACCGTTAATTTTTCCATAGAATGTTCTTTTTGGGACTCTATATTTTTAAAAATTTCAATCTTCGAAAATCAAATTTAGAATGTCTAGAGATTTAACCGTTAAAAAGTAACGTGATTGTAGCATTTAATTCAAATCTTTATTATGGCTACCATACTTATTACAAATACCGGCCAAGTGCGAGTTTGACTCGCGCACGGAAAGTTCCGTACCAGTTAAGAGCAAAAAATTGAGGAACCAGAGTTTCGCAAGCGTTGAGAAAACAACTTGAGAAAAAAAAACTTCATTATTGTTTGAGAGCCATTTTTAATTTTTTTTTAATATTTGTTCCTATAGCGACAACAGAAATACATATTCTGTAAAAAACTCTCTAGCTCTTTTAAGTTACAGCCTGGATACAGACAGACGGGCAGAGAGACATCGAAGTCTTAGTAATATAATATAATAACTATGGACGCTTCACACCACGTCAAAAAATGCTTAGTTCCCAGAGCTAAGTACCCGAAGGACTTGTGTTACGGGTACTAGACAACCGAAATATATTTAACACTTGTTACTATACATATATTTAAGATTTTTATTATACATACAAATATTTAATACACATCCATTACCCAGGAACATTGAAAAACTTTTTGTTCCGTCGGTAGGATTCGAATCGAGAATTGCGCCCCCGGTGTGAGCTACCAATGCGCTTAACCATTGCGCCACAGAGGTCGTCAAAAAGTAATGGAGTTCCGTGTTTACCCTTTGAGAACGGAATTCTAAAAATACAGTACCTCTTTCGTTTTAAAACACAGTGCATTATTAAAATTGTAAAATAATACTATCATTAAAAAAACAACTACATTAAAGCAATTGATAAGTCAATTCTTTTTATTATTATAGACAAAGTTAGGCAAAGTACAAAATCAATTTTTCACTCCAAAAGTGACTCAAAACTATGCTACTAGATGTAAAACCTTAATGATGTTTCGTGTATGTATTTATTCATTCATTCACTTTCGTATGAAACCTGCGGCGAGATCCGTCTCAAGGCCAGCCGTGGTTGTGTATGCTCTCATCAAAATGTACACTCTTTTAGCATAATGTTTGCGAATTACCTACTCCTTGTCTGGTGTCTTCTTGTCTAATGTACAATTTGCAAATCATAGTATTTTTGTTATATGTCATTTTTCATAAATGTTTGTATGTCATGTTGAATATTGTATTGTTTGAGTTTTTTTTTATTTATTTAGGTAATATAAGGACTATTTTCAAGTGCTGAGAAACCATGTTTCAAAGATAGAAATGTGCGGTACATTTTTAATCATAAACCAAAGAATATTCAATCAAATTGGAAAGAAAATAGGATCAAAGTAGACACCTGAAAATAGTGTAAAACATGGCTTTGTCCTCATTTTAGATGCCTATTTAGTAGGAATTCTTTAACAACGCAAAAATCGTAAAATTTTTTTTTTTTGGAGAACACTTTCTTACGCTTCTTGCAGAGACTATAAAATGTATCTTAATACGATATTCCATTGTAATCAGTTAAGAGACAAAATATAAACGCACTTTAGGACAATGCGGTAGAATGACAATATATTTATTAAAACATGTTTAAATCTTTTCTTTAAGGAAATCAATTAAAATCGATTTTTCCAGTGCAGTGTTGACTGCACTAGCGATCACCAGTATCCTTCTTTAGTAATCTCCAGATTTTCTTTACGTAGAGACTCGACAGGTAAATTGACCAGTTTGTTGACACGAAAAATCGATTATAATTGATTTTCTAACGAAAAGGTTTAAACATGTTTTGATAAATATATTGACATTCTACCGCATTCTACCAAAAAAAATTTGTACGATTTTGCGCGATAAAAGAATTTCTACTATATAGGCATCTAAAATGAGGACAAAGCCATGTTTTACAATATTTTCAGGTGTCTACTTTTAAGGTGAAGCGACAAAACGTTCAGACATCACGATATCTCGCGTGCCGACGAAATCCAATCGTCTGAGTGCCAGATAGATTAATCGACAATTCTCATAAACCTTAATTAAAATACAAAACATAACATCTGGTTTTAATTTAGAAAAGTCGACATTAACCTGCGCTTACAAGTGTTTCGAAGAGCATTCCTTACTGAAATAAGATTTTATTTAGATACTTATTTATGTTTACCTTAGCAGTCAATAGGCCTTATCAATAACAATTTTAAGGGCCTGTTTCACCGCTAACTGATAGTGTCGGATAGTCAATCTACAACATTTTTTTAAAAAAATCTGTCAAAAAAGTTATAAGTGGATAACCTATAAGAAATTTAATCAGTAATGTATATATGACATACTATACTACGTAGGTTCGTACAGCATGAATTTAGCCATGAAACTTTGCGTTTGTAACTTTTATATATATACTAGCTGACCCGGCAAACGTTGCTCTGCCATATAAATAATTTCCCCTAACATTTAGGGGGATGAAAAATAGATGTTAGCCGATTCTCAGACCTACTGAAT
>JAOTAV010011317.1:0-26959 GCA_026546445.1 Cyclargus thomasi | reverse complement strand
TGTTGTGAAACGGCGTTGTGCTGTGTTTCGTCCAGTAAGTAAGTTTACCTGTGGCCCAACTTCCCTAATCTCTATTCTAATTCCCAAGCGCGTGCGCTCCATACTGGCTGAAAAGCAGTTCGTGGCTTGCCATATGAAACTGGAGTTTTTTATATAGTATTAGTACAATTTAACCCGACGGACGTTGTTCTGCCGGTCTTTTACAATGTGGCTGAGTACCTCGCTGTACACTCATTGGAATACCGACCGGCAATGCACATGTTACTCTTCAGATGTTACGGCGGTGGTAGTTGCTTTCCATCAGGTTAACCCTCTACTCCCTTGCCCCTTTAATAACATAAAAAATGTATCATGCCCAGTGGTTCTCTGTAGGTATAGGCATATTGGGAAACTAAAAAGGGTGAAATTATTATTATTTAAAACAAAATTTAAAACCGACTTCTAAAGGAAAAAACAAAAATAATAAAAATGAAACTAAAAAGTATTAAATAAAATTTATTCTTTAATAGTGCCTGCGTCAGAATTCGGTGAGGCATCAGTCTATTTCCATATACAATCTTCAAAAGTTTAAATTTAGATAAATCATGGCATGTTAGCTGGTACCGACTTTAAAATAATAAATATTGTGTACGGAAATATGCTGATGCCTCAATTCAACTCAATTCTGAAACAGGCACTATTAAAGAATAAATTTTTGTTTTTTTCTTTTAGAAGTCGGTTTTAATTTTTTGTTAAAAATAATAATTAAATGACATTTTTTTTGACAACTGCCTTATGACCGATACTGCTAAGGTTGAGCGAAAGCTATAGTCCTGCCAATGATTTAAACGTTTAGTAAAAGTTATGAACGATCGAGAGCTATTCCAGGATTACGCCACCAGATAGTCCATAATTATATCATTGATATGGCATGTGAAGTGGCACAGAAGCAAGTCAAGTAGTCGTGCTTTCTATCACGAGCAATTCAAACTTCAAGTGATCATAATGCTCAGGAGTTTCCATGATTATCTTAAATTCATTTTCGTACGTCAATCAAACAAATAAAATAAATAAAGAAAACATTTATTAGACTTACACACAGATTACACTATAGTGTAATGTGTATGTGTGTGTCTCCTAATGGTGAGAAATTCAAATTAAACAAAAATAAAAGAGACAAAAGTAAAAACAGGCAGAAACATAAAATGATTAAACAATTACAGAGAAAAATGAAAAAAAATTAAAATCTTTGTTTCTTTTGCATAAATATAAAAAATAACAAATAAGAAGATTAGACTGAAACTGCATTTAAATTCAGTCAAATTATCTCTTTGATCCCATCTGCGACAACAAAAATTAGTATTGTCGGTAAAAACCATTTAGCACTAGCACTGCAGGGCTTATTTAGAAATTTTTGTTTGTTTATTTAACCCTTAAAAGAATACTACATCATTTATTTCATATATAGACTATACTAGCGAACCAGGCAGAAGTTGTCCTGTGTACCTGTGTTTGTCACCAAACTCCAACCAAACGACTGGACCGTTTTTGCAGAAATTTTAGGCTGTTCTCAAGGGGACTTGAGAACTATTTAGATTCTCAAATTAGCCCGGTAGGAACACTGACGGGTCCGCTTCTAAAGTGTACAAAGTAGTAATAAGTAAATTACAAAAGTAATTCTAGTCTAGATGTATGTGTAATTGTTTGGAGGCGCCTGTGTCCTAATGAAGATGTCATTGACAAAGCTTAGTTTTAATTGAATGTACCAAACCATAACGATTCTACGAGTAATCATAAATTTCCTTATAATGCCGCTCAAAATTAATGCTCACAAGCCTAAATAGTCCCTATGAAAACGTGTTACGGTCTCAATTGGCCTAAATAGAACTAATTGTACACTAAATTTATGGAAGAATATTTTCATTGAGTGACAATGCAATGAACGAGATTAGTTTATTAGTTTCTAAGGATGGTTACATCATTTCCATATGTCTATATGCTCGCATATAGACATAGAAAGTATAGTTTGGCGAACCGGATTGGACTTATGACTAGGTATAATAATATGATTAACTAGTCTTTGCTTGCGGCTTCATTCGCGTTAAGAAGTATTTTCAAAACTTTCACCCCCTTGTCCATGTGTCAAAATCCTTTCTAAGTATTTTTTTGGTTTGGTTGGTTTTTCTCTATAGACATCCTTCTATACAGAAAAACCATAATATTATAGACTAGTTGGTGCCCGCAACTTCGTTGCGCAGAAATTTATACATCACGCTGGAACCGAACATTTTTTCGGGATAAAAAGTATCATGTATGTTGCCCAGACCTAATAACTATTAAACAAAAAAAAAAGATTCATTTTAATCTGTCTAGTAGTTCCTGAGATGAGCGCGTACAAACAGATAAACAAACAGTCAACTTTGTTTTGTCGATATGTGTTCTATTACTGTTCCTTAGCTACATTGATTATTTTGTAAAATTATTAAATGCACGGACACTCCAATTTTACTGTTTTATTATAGTATATAATAAAAAAACAGATATTGGCATGTAGAAATTATATCTATTGTTTATTAGAGTTTTTAAAAACATACTTCAGGTTGGCTATTAAAAAAATATCCTATGTAATACAGCCGAATTTTATTAAAATCGCTCCAGCCGTTTACATGTCACAAACATAAAAACTCGACGCGCAAAGCGAGAACGGGGTGCAGCGCGGGAAAACGGTAAGGGGAAACTTTTGAGCCAGGTGTCAAGTTAGGATACACTGCGCAGGTTTTATATTTATGTATGTCATTTAAAAATAACTTTATTTAAAACAATCCTAATACCTATAGTCCATTCTAGTCTTTATAACATCGTTAGGAACAAGAATTTCTTCATAACGCGAACAAAACAATCTGATACTTTTAATGAACGACGCGACGCGGCACTCAACTGAACTCAACTCAACTCAACTATATAAGAAAAAGCGAAGAAATATCAAATTGTATGATACGTTCTAATCTGAATAACATCTGATCTATTTTTATTATGTTATGATTTTGACCTGTATGTATAAATGTATGTGGGTATATGTTCGACTGTTGTCTCGTAACTTTAAAACTACTTATCTTATCTGGACAAATATAATGACGTTGGAAGTTTCTCGGTTATCCGTTGGTTATAGGCTACATGGCGTCACGTTAAATTGACTATAGCGCCATCTTGGAGATGTCGTGTGGGGTATCAAATGAAGGAGCCCTGTAAGCACATTTTAAATATGTAAACATTTTAAGCTATTTTCCACGGATTTGCTTGCAATCATTTGCTTATTGCAGGAAATCAAATAATCTCTTCGATAAAATATTGAATATGAAACAATGAATAATTATACCTAACATTAAGAAATTTATCAAAAGTATGATAGCCACAAAATAATTGAAATAAAAATAACGTTTGAAAAAACTAAAATCCGTCTACTAAAACACGTTCTAAAGTAAGCATTTGCACACGTTCTAAAGTAAGTTATATGGATTGTGAGCTTGTACCAATTAATTGATTGTAATCGTTTTTGATCGGCGTTGATGTCTATAGCAAGTAGATAGATTATTATGCATTCGCTCAAGATTGGAGGTATGGTTCATTAACCTTCTGTCAAAAAATTTGTCATCTCCATACAATATGTATACAAAGTGTTGTTTTGTCACTTTGTTGTGGACAATCGCGGTATGTATAGGAATTTGGCAGATGGTTAATGAACCATACCGCCAATCTTGAGCGAAAACGCAATAGAGAATGGTTTTTGACATTGAACGCACATCTATCTGAACTGATCGAGTCGAACACGACGAAGCAAATATTAAGAATTCAATATATGCAATGTCATGGAACCTTTTACACTTGCTTACGCCGAATCGCCCGATTCGTCCGAATCGTTCGCTGTCAAATTCAAAGAGAAAATGACTTCAATTCGTTCGGTTTTGATAGATTGGCGTTCACCACACTAGTTTATTGTACACAAATCGATGTCTGTTTGTGAACGCGTTTATCGAGTTATCGATTAAATCCGTATTTTTGATATTGAAACGATTTGTATACTCAATTTGCTAGTGCAACGGCAAAATTAATTTCCAGCCTGAATATTTCGGATGGCCTAATCGAATTATTTTTAACTAACGCCTGTTGGCATTAGCCCAATTAAGTTTTTGTGTTTACGTACAATTAGGCTTAGAGCAATTAGTATGGTGCTAACAATCCTTCACTTAGATTATATGATGAATAATTGCATTTAATTTAATCCAGTCAGTTAGCCCCTTGTCACATGCATACTGTAGCGGTGCTGTGATGTGTCCATGTATGTACGTATGAAAGCGTCTATACAAGTCCTATACATTGCTGAGATGTTCGCCGTTTTTATAGAACATAAGCGCGGGAGCGGGGCGACATACGTTCGCGGCATGATCGACGTGCCGTGTAAAGAACTCATAGTAGCTCCTACTACACGGCAACCGTATGACGGCTATGTGCACTTGCGAAGGATATAAGCTTTTTTAAAATTAAAGTTAAGTAATGTATCAGATAAATTGTACAGCTGAGGATATGTGGGAACTCGTTTTAGTCTATTATGCACCAGACAATAAAATATCGTTGTATGTACAATTAGGGAGGCTGAAACAGATCCAGATTGCGGATAAAATAAAAAATAATATATTCGCGTTATGTCAAACCTAGCCGACAGACGACTTATATGGAACTAACATATTACGACCAAATGACGTAGTTTCGTCAACTGGCTCTCTTTTAATTTCCCCCATAGTATACATTAAGAAGTCTTATTACCGAATAATTTGTCAGTTGTAACTTATTAATAGCGTTTAGCGTAAACCGCTTTTGCTATTATGATATTAAAATTGTATTAGTTTGTTCTGATGTTTGCTTCAATCGCACCGAAAATACTAAATAGATTTTATGAAATTTTATATACATAGGATATTAGCGAGCTTTTAGTAGAGTATAGGTATATTTCATTTCGATTAAATACTGGGAGTAAGATAATTCATTTGTAAGTGTTATTCTACGAGGGGAAAGCCGCGGGTAAACGCTATAAAACAATATTATATTTATTGATGATGATATAATGATGTAATCGAAATTTACAAAATATGAGTGTAATACTATTTAATAAGTAGTAGCTTTTGCCCGCGTGGTAATTTTTGAAATCAGATTGTGCGTTCAGGAAGAAGTTCGTCAGGAAGGAAAACCCGACTTACTTTTATATAGTAGATAAAATGGAGTCCTGTGCTATAATATTATACTATATATAATACAACTTGGGGACCCGATAGACGTTGTCCTGTCCGCCTTAGTTTGTGAATCCAAACAATTCTCACCAAATACCTTCAATAGAAAATTACGTCAAAATCGTCCCTAGTATATTATATGTGTAAATTTTTATACCAATTACAAATATAAATATGATTATTATTATTAAATATATTATTCTATGTTGTTGCATATATATTGTTTGTTTTTTTTTGTATTGTCTACCTTCGGAGACTGAACTTGCTATTTTACCTATGACTTGAAGGTTTCTATCTTCAATAGCTATTTTAGTGTTCCTTTCTTTTATATAATCGGTTGACGCCTCTAAGGACATTTCGATAAAACTAGCTACAGCGTTGCCATCAGTATCAGTGTAATAGGCACAGGTATTGGTATGCCTAGATATGGCTACCACTGCAAGCGGTACACTGTCATGGATTGCCAGCTTTCGGGACCATCATACAATGGTCACAGAAGGACTCGTTAATCCCCGAGCCTCGTGAATTGTAAGAACGCGAGAGCCTGTTCCCGAACCATAGCCAATGTTGCTTAAATCTACTTTCTCCTCCTGTGTATATACTAGGTACAGGGTATTATGTTCAGTTTTAGGTATTCTCGCTCATGTATATTTAATTAGCTTCAGGGACCGCACAATTTCTTTCGATGTATAGATGTTACTATAAACCATGCTTAGTTATTTTTAGTTATTATTAGTATCCCACATTCATAGGACTCCGGTGTGTGCAAGACAACTCCTGGGTGATATTGGTTACCAGGTTTGGACACGCGTACTTCAGTTCAAAAAGGTTTTCCCGCTCTATGAACGGAAGCTGGTTAATATCTCCAATGAGATCAACGTCGTTGGCACCTATTAATTGGTTTACCATAATTATTGAGCCGAAATGATTCATAAGGGCCTCGTCTACTATCATTCTTTTGGAGGCTTTTTTTGTACTGTTCACAAATACGGAGGCCATAGTACGGACTTTGTGCTTGATCTTGTTGCCGGTTCAAAGTTTCTGACGTAAAACCACAGCTGGTACGGATAACATGACCTATGTGTATTTTTTACCTTTAAAATTTATATCTTTAAAGCTACTAACCCCGAACAGGCAGCCGGGCGCGTCCATAGGATCACGCGAGGAACACTGCGACATTTCTTCAGTAGAACTTTCCAGGGCACCACACTATAACAGATGTTTTTAGAACTCTATATAAAGGAACTTAAATACCCTAAAGTATATGTATAGTGTATGATAAAGATTTTGACATGCTATCCACAACTTTTTTGACATTTTCTCCATACACCATCTGTCAAAAAAAATTGTTGAAATAATATCCGATACTTATCATTAAGCGATGAAACAAACCTTTAGTATCGTGACACCTAGTATATGTACGCGATGAATCTAACGTGACATGAAATATTATATTATGTGCGCACCGCTCTCACGTGCACGACAAGCAGGTCGTCGGCGTACGGCGACAGCGACAGTCGGTAAACGGCGTGCGCGGGTACGCGGCGCTTCAGTCGCAGCGACCTTGCCTCTAGTAGCAGCAGCGCACCCGTAGACACCACGCCCAGGCAGCGCGCCACGCGACCGCTCGACCGCGCCACCTGTACGTAAATGTTATAATCGATTAATTTTTACCTAGTTACAATTTTTTTATTTTTAAGGATACTTTTACGTACCGTAACCATTGACTTTAGGTTTGTTAAATAATTCAACACCCTCAACTATAGGAAATTCATTTACAGACAGACAGTCTTTTTCCTTCGCGCACAAACGTTGGTGCACTGGTGTAAAAGACATATTTTATGTATCGATAAGGTTAGGGACAGATTTACTACAACGATGAAACTTTTTTCAGTTATAGTTGATATGGAGGAGCATGGAATACTAATATTAATTTTAAATATGCTTTTATCTTACATATTTTTAATAAATAAAACGCTACGCACACTACAATATTTTGTCATGGCACGATAATCATACACGAAACATTCTATTGTTTATGGTTGACGTCAGTGTTTTTTTTTTTTAATTTAATGGCCTGATAACGAGACTTTTATGCCAAATTGAAGTCTGTGAGTGAATTGAGAATATATTATAGTTTTTTTTATAGCTCTTTACTAAAACTTAATACTTTAAATATTTACGGTCGAATTTCGACCACAGGGCGACCTCTAGTTTATGTAATTGTAAAAAAAGATTATGTTCACCTTTCCAACAACATCGGCGAATACAACGTATCTGTCGGCTGCGGCAGCGCCGGGCCCGCGCCGCCACGCGGACGACGCACGCAGCCGCACGTAGTCGCCGACGAACGGGTGCGCCACGCTGCGAGCGTACGACAACTTGCGCTCCTTGAACAGCACGCTCGCTGTCACCTAAAATTTAGAATGTTCAATGTATATTTTGTGTCGAGGTTGAAGAAAAATGTTTAGCACAAAACATAAGAATACACTTAAAGTACACAATACAACCAGAGTATATTAATTAGTAAGGAATAAACTACTAGCGACCCGCCACGGCTTCGCAGGGGTGGACATTTATTTTTTAAGCTCTCTGAAAAAAAAATTGTTTTGTATGTATGTTTTTATAGGTTTTTTATTAGTGTTACATTTCTTTGTTTAGTACAATTTTAAATTCGTAATATATTTTGAATGAATTGTCCGATTAGAAAAAAATAAAAAGTAATTTATGGCTATTAAAACAATCTTGGTCAATAAATAGTTTATTTTGATAAGGATTAGTACTTAATGATAGTATTATCAATAAACATGGGCTAGTTATTTTAATTGCTTTTGTACAATGGAAAAGTGGTTATAATGGCTAAAATATAAATTTTTGGTTTATACTAAGGCGAACTTATTTGTAGACATTATTGAGTTCTACAATTTTTCAATAGAAGTCAACAATACATTTCTATAAATATAGCCTATACGAATTCGGAAGAATCCCTCTGTCACATCATGTGTCACATGATGTGACATGGTAGATAGCCTATGCGGCACTTTTCAGGAAATAAGCCCTTAGTCTTCACATTCAACTTACCTTTTCTCGCATTCGGTTTCGAGCGGTCTGGTCGAAGGCGCGGCGGTAGACGCAGCAGCGCCAGCGGTGATGTAGCCGGCGGAGTAGCGCGTCGGTGCGCGCGATGAGGCGCGGGTGCGGCGCGGGCGGCCAGGCGGCGCAAGCGGGTGACATGTGGCGGGCGGGCAGCCGTGCCCACAGTGCACGCAGGTAGCGCCGCCGCGCCGCTGTACACCACCAGCGCCATATGACGCGCGCCGCCGCCGCACGCGTTAGCCCGCCCGCACTTGAGCTCACCGACGGCTCTACTTCGGGCACTCGCTGCTACGGTTAGAAATTCAGTTGATGGTAAGTCTTCTCACGTGTCACTTGGGTATTATATTACATCATAATTTATATTATATTGAATCGCGTTAAATTGTTGGCATGTGCCGCATACGTAACATACAGACATACTAATTTTGCATTTCAAATGAAATAAATAAATAATACTTACAGTACTTACCGGAACTACACGCCGGACTATACGAGCTTCTGAAGATATTTTTCTTGCCTACAAAACAATACATCTTTGTATTGGTGTATTGGTCACATCATATTATATATTTAAAAAAATATATGTAAATATAGACTTATGCACTCACCCGATGCCTTCGCCAAGCCGTTGCTATGCGTGTAGCGGCGGCAGCACGGCGCCGCGTACGATGTCGCCGCCATGCGCGCTGCGCCGCAGCCACTAGGCGATCTACTCGCGCCGCTCGCAACGACTCCAATTCCCAAACCTTATGTATCAAAACCTTATATTCCTTGTTGAGTGTTATTTACAAGTCTGTAATTACCACTTAAGAAATATAACAGCGACTTTCAATATGACATTTACTGTGCATTCATTTTTATTATATCATCAATTAATACGAGAGCAGTAGGTAAGTTGCGTAAGTAAATAATTTATGAAACTTTTATCATTTCGCCTACTTAGAAAAAGATAATTAAAAAAAATACAATATGGGTAAAATGGTACGCTATACAAAATTAGAGACAATAACTTACCGTTCTCGGGCTGCGAATGAACACTTTTGTCCGTCCGTACGCGAACTCCGCGCTGGGTATCGGCAGTAGACGCAGGAGCGCGCGCGCCTCCCGCACGTCGTCGCGTGCGGCGGGTGCGGGCGCAGCGGCGGGCGGCGGCGCGGACCGCAACACGCCGTAGCGTGCCAGCACGCCGCGAGCCGGCAGCGACTCACACCACCCCGCACGACGTAACAGCGCCATGTCCATTATACTATGGATTGTGGTATACAGAAAGTTATTTCTTACTAAATGATGCTCGCAACTCCTCTCCAAGACTCAAAGTATCTCCAAACCAAATTTCACCAAAAACGGTTGGGGCGTGGAGAGTTAAGAGACAGTCACATATAAGGGATTGACATACCCTTGCGTGCGTATCTGTTGCCGCAGCAGAGCTGGGTCGAAGCGGTGCGGGCGCAGGGCGGCGTCCGCACGCAGACAACGCACGAGGCGCGGCGCGGGCGGCAGGCGACGCACGAGAGCGCCCACCAGCGCACGTTGACGACACGCAGCCGCGCACGGCCGCCGGGGGGACCCACCACTGCAAAACAGTAATATTTCATCATCGTTTTACTTACTGACTATATTTTACAGGGCCAGGTTATGTAATCCGCTTGATTGTAACGTACCTACACAATAAGAACAGTTCCAATACAAGTGAATAATTATAAGGATTTTCACATTATAGCATACAGCGATTTTTTTGCGGCGCGTGCGGTGCTGGTAGATGCACAAAAAGTTAGTAGTAAAAAAATACACTAAATAAGTTCGGAAGTGGGGAGAAATGAGTCCTCAACTTTTGCGGTATAGATATGGGACTATCGAAAACGTACAGTATATTATCTGTAATTATATGATTGCAATGTCAGAACTTTTGCCTAGTGATTGAATATTATACTTTGCACAAGTTAGTTAAGCAATATGAGGAGGACAAAGCCTGTGTTTGTGATCCAAGTCATAAAAAAATTAAGAAAAAAAGGATAAAAGAATAATGTTAGTCACCTAGCGGGCACGCCGGCGGCGCCATGTGCGAACAGCGCGGCGAGTAGAGGCTCGTGTGCGGCGGCAAGCACGGCGGCGCAGCGCCGACAAACAGAATCGCGGTTCTTGGCCACAATACCACGAGCGCTGTACACCACCGGACCACCGAAATGGACGATCCTATTAACATTTTAGTTTTAAATAACAAACAGTCATTACCTTTAGATGTAAAAATTACGTCTCTCATTATTTGTCTGCGATGGAATCTTTTATAACTAAGCCCATTTTAAATTAGATTTGCTCATCGTGTGCGATTTGATTTTATATTTCTATGGAAATATAGAACAGGTTACATTTCAATTTCAGGACATACATTGTCCAGTATTTTGAAGCGAAATTGTCACCTTCTTGGTGATAAAAATTAGCGAAATCTTATAGTAAGGGTTTCACCTACATTTTATATAACTTTTATACTAAGTTTGGTTATTTATATATAGGGCATAACATACTGGAATCTATCAGGTGGCAGCACCAGCAGTCGCGGGTGTCGGCGGCGCTGCAGCCGCTGCAGGAACTGCATGTCGTTGCCGCCGCGCAGCGAACACTCGCGCAGCGCACCTAGCACGCTTTCCGGACCCTACACAAGTAATATAAATAACTTTTGGATTCATGCCATTTAAAAAGAACGACGAGAGCGATAAAATTATCTTATACTAAATATTTGCAATTACTGAAATTTCTTATATTTACGCGACTATAAGCTCTTGTGGTAGACCTCATAAACCCAAAAAAAATTGACTGAGCTAGTTTTCCAAACTTAATATCCGCGAACCTACTGCGTGAGTGAGAGGGGTGACAGGGCGTCTCATCGCGTTCGGGACCGCGCAGAGCTCGTGTTCGGCGTACGGCAGCGGGGACTAGCCCAGGCCCTCGCGGGCGTCCCGCTAGAGTGAGAGGGGTAACAGAACGTCTCACCGCGTCGAGCAGGTCCGCGCAGAGATCGTGGTCAGCGTACGGCAACGGGGACTAGCCCAGGCCCTCGTATGCGTCCCGGTTGAGTGAGAAAAGTGACAGAGCGTCTCACCGCGTCGAGCAGGTCCGCGCAGAGCTCGTGGTCGGCGTACGGCAGCGGGGACCAGGCCAGACCCTCACGCGCGTACTCGTCCTGTTCGCGGCGCAGCGTGGCGGCGGTGACGGCGGCCTGCACACGTTCCGCCGCGTAGTTTATCAGCAGCCGCTCTAGCCCGTTATGCGCTAGCGTCTCCAAGCCGTACACGTCCAGGATGCCGAGCGAGCGTCGCGCGCCCACTGACGCCGGCTGCACAACAGATATGTGGACGCTGTTAAACATTTGTGTGCTATCGAAAAAAAATCAGATTTTGAGTTATGAGTGCAGTAATATGCACTTTATATCTTAAGGAATAATGCTGCAATCATAACTCAAAATAAGATTTTTGTTGGCTAGCACTCAAATGCTAAACGACGTCCATATGAGGTGTAACAAAACGCAGTTCTTGCATATACTGTTTCCTAAGTATGGTTCACCATGAAAACGTTTGTATCGTTTTCGTTGTCGATGTTCAAAATTTTAAAAACTCTACTAACGCTGTTTTTTTGGAAGTTATCTTAAGTAGTATGACTTTTTTACACTTTGTTTTCTATCACTTTATGTTACGCGTATATACCTTAATAGCCTCGTTGACGGCGGTGACGAGCCACGTGAAGAGTCTCGAGTAGAGCGCGCACAGCAGGCGGTCCCGCAGCGCGCCCGCCCACTCCGCGCCCCCCGCCCCGCCCGCCACCTCCGACCCGCCCTCAGAGCTGCACTCCTCCTCCACTGAACATGACTCGTCTGTAAGATTATACTTGGTTTTATACAGTATACTACACTATTTACACCACTTTAACTATTATAAAAGAAAGTATGTTTGTTTTATTGTCAATTTTATTATTCGTTTGCTTTTTTAACATCCTAAGAAAGCAGCCAAATATATTGATTTTTGGCATAGACTTAGTTGAAAGGATAACAAATGATACTTTTGGTCTTGGAAAAACATCCAAAGGAAACTTATAAGAATATTCGTATTTACGCGATCTGCGAATTCCTAGCAAACGATACCGCAAGCAAAAGCTAGTCTATACTAATATTATAAAGAGAAAACCTTTGTATTTTTGTATTGAACGGGCTCAAAAACTACTGGACCGATTTCAAAATTTTTATTACCATTACTTAGAGGGATTTTTACGAATCCGTCTAGGCTATATTTTATCACGAAAAGTAGATAAAATAAAAGTAATTAAAATTATTAGTCTATGGTTATTGATCATATTATCGTCAAATACATTAGTATTTAATATAATAACACCTTTTTTAAATAAACTATTGACATCAGCAAGATTGCTTCAATAGCTATAAATTACTTTTTATTTTATTCCAATCGGACAATCCATTCAAAAGATATTACGAATTTAAAATTGTACAAAACCAAGAAATGTAACATGAATAAAAAACTTATAAAAACATACATACAAATCATTTTTTTTCAGAGAGCTTAAAAAATAAATGTCCACCCGGTGCGAAACCGGGGCGGGTCGCTAGTACACTATAAACAGTAATATAAGTACGAAAAAATTAATGTACTTCTTGTGAATACACCAGGCCTAAAGTGTAGGCTCCAAACATATAGAATTTTACACTTTGTGTTTGGACCGAGGTTAAGCATACTCCACACGCAAGGTTGATGATATGTCGAAAATGTTAAAATAGGGAAGATGCGTGTAAAACAAAATTGATTGACTGAAAATTATTAAGATACTCGGCTAAAATATACACAGAATAACAAAAATCTCTGAATGTTTGAGTTAAGAAATAAGATATTAGCGATTTAAGTTTTTTACCCATCTCTTTATCTTAATTCAGTATGACTTTATATGCAGCTTGTAGACTTTAACGTCACAATCAATATCGGTTCTCTCTTTCTGCCTGACTACTTTAAATACTTATAACTTTGTTGTTTTCGATTTTATCAAAAAACTGATTAGACTACATCGTTTTTCAGTAACGATAGATCTATTTAAAGAAAGAATAAAAAATTCATGCATATTCCTTATTGTGCTCTTTATTATTCCATAATCTTTGTAGCTCACACATCGTAATTTATGGACTACTAGATGATTCCCGCAACTCCGTTGCACCAAAATTCGTTAATCGCGAGGGAATCGTGCAGTATAAAAAAGTATTCTATAGGACTCAAAGTATCTCTATACTATACTAAATTTCAGCAAAATCTGTTTAGCGGTTTGGCCGTGAAAAGGTAACAGACAGACACACTTTCGCATTTATCATATTAGCATGGATGATCTTAAAAAAATTGATAGTGAATATTTATTTATCGCAGCAATAAAAATGCAAATACGGAGTATAATATTAATGATGTTACCTAGCGGTACGGGATCGAGCGGCGCGCCGCCCAACGCCAGGACTAGCGCCTCCGCGTCCACGCCAACCAGCGCACACGCCTCGCGCAACTCTGCGTGTACAAACGATATTACTACTATATAAAACCTTTAAAAAAGAACCACCAACAGTTTTACATGCAAGCTTTCGGTTCGTTTGGCACGCACGCACGTGCACACACACACACACATCAGTTGTATAAGTTTTTTAAAAACAATAACACACACATAAAAGTACTGATATTGAGTGTTTGCTCACCGTACTCGTGGTGTAGGCGCGTGCCGATGGAGCCGTCAATGTTGTGCTGCGGCTCGAACTCCACGTTGCCCAGCTTCAGTAGAAACGCTAGCACGCGCAGCACTGCGCCGCACTGCGCAGCGCTGAACCCCAGTGCGCCCATCGCCGCCTGACAAGTGTTTTTAAGAATTCAGTAACGCTGTCAGTCATGCAGCAAGCCATCGGAAGCAGTGCCAATTTTGGCCCCACCAGCGCCCTGGCCGAAATTCCTTCTGCATCCCCTAACTTTCAAAAACTAACAAAAAATCGACCAGGCGCGCTTTATATGTCGTGCGGCGCCCTATTTTACATAACGCTACGTTTGATCGCCCAGTGTCGCCCATCCCTAGCGTCGCTACTGAGCGAAGTTCACTGACTGAAAAAAAAAGTCTGGCGCTCTTTTCTTGCCAGCATTGGCAGACAGAGCTGACGTGGTTTTTGTAACTGTCTACGGAAGGCAAAAATTAGGCTAGCTCTGGCTGCAATAAATTCTGTTCCACAAGAGTCTGATAAAACAATCTAGCATATATCAGACAGATTTGTTTGGTAGACACTTTATCTTTTTTACTATATCTTTTAGCTTCATCTGTAAGTAGTAAAACTAAGGACCTATTTTACCATTCCCTGATAAGCCCTTTGTAATTTAAATGACCCTCCTAATTATTACCTTAGTGAAAGCGAAGTGGTCTCTATCAGCGTGCGGCGCTCGCGGTCCGGGCGGTGCGGCGGGAGGTGCGCGGCGCGGGGAGGACGCGCCCGCCGCCTGCGCCGCGCCCGCACACTCGCACGTACCGCAGCAAGCCCCTCCTCGCAACACGCGGTACTGCTCCCAGGAGCGCTGTAGCTTCAGACGCTCTGTGAACGATATAATATATATAAGCGGAAAACTTTGTACCCCTTTTTAAGAAAGATACGTAGATATAAAAGCATGAAAATTCTTCCAGTTGTACCACAGTAGAAATATCAACGAGTAGGGCAACTGCACGTCGTTTGACATGACAAAAGACGCGCGCGGCCTAGGGTTATCACTTGTCACATTAATATTTTAAATTACTTGTTGTGAAATTATTTTAAGGCTGATATGATTCCGTTTGCCGAAAGACTAATCTTAGGCCGTCCACATAGTTTTATGTACAGTCGGCGCTGATCGCCCGAGACAGAGTATACAGAAGGAGATACTTAGTTAATATTAAATCTACCTAAGAAATCGACATAACTAAACGTATATAAAGCTGCAGCGGAGAATTAGTAGACAGATCGAAAGTACCTAAAACATTCTAGTGGAAATATAGACCTACTTACGTCTTCTGTGTGATTAAAAACTAATACAGCAAAACATAAGTTAATAGGTATCTCACCATTAAATGAAAATTATATAATGCTAGAATTAGTCGTGAGGAGCTTACCTTTCATGTTTAATAGGTAGTCTGAACAGAGAAAGTTCTGGAGTTGACAAATTACTAAGACATTCAAACACAGCAATAGTTTATCCTGCGATTATATACTAGATATTTTTATTGATTACCCCTATTACTGTTGACGTACATAATAAATTGTCATATGTCAACCGTGTCGGTTTTTAGATTGTTATTTGAATTTCTAAGAGAACCCAGTTGTGCCTTTTTTGGTAGTTTCATAGACGTCACTGACGTCAGTGTCATTGGCATACGCAGTGCTAGCCATAACTGGTACACTGAGAAACGAGTCGATATTTGTTTATGTGTTCGGACAGAGGCTTTGACGCACTTTTGACGCACACATACAAGCCGCGCAACGCAAGGTTGTAAGAAGATGTCTTACTCTATATATCTGTACTCTGGTTGTACTTTAAATGGAAGAGTAGCGTGGAAGACCAATATTATTTTAAAATATACCTTAATTTTGCATATTTTTAAAAATTAAACCCTACGGAAACTATAACTCGCTCACTACAATATTTTGACATGACACGATAATCATACACACATAGACAAATCCTTTTTTTGAAACAAAATTTAATGGCCTGGTAACGAGACCACACCAAATTGAACCCTGAAAAACCCTGCCATGTCACGACAACGAACACGTTTACAACTAGACAGGTATTACATTATATACAAACTATTGGTAAAATCAAAAGTTTTGTAGGCAAAATGCGTTGGAAGCTCACCTTTATGCATTGTATATTTATTTTTTTACTAATAACAAACTTTCATATTGACTTACTCAGCAAATGCGCGTCCGCGCCTGCCAGCAGCTGGTACAGAACATGGAAGTTGCGCTCGCCTTCAGCCACCGAACAGACGCGCTCCTATAAATAGATATAGCTGCACTCTTAACACCCTCATGTTTTCAATTTCCGATGAAACAAAAAATACAGTATCATAAATTATAACATTTGTTTAAAACAGTTAATACTACAATTACATACAGTTCTGAAAATCGATAAACTAGTTGTAGTAGCTTTGATCACAATCGAATTTTTTTAGTCGAGATAAGAAGTTGCCAAAGGCCCACTCAATAAGCAGAGTAGTCTTTAAAGTAGGCAGTTAAGTACATAATATTAGTTTTGACGTAATATGACCCTGACCTAAAAGTATTAATAAAGCAAAAGATAATATCCGTAATGTTGTTGGACAAAAATTTGATAGGCACATGAGGAGTCTACGACTTTTCCTGGGATTCTAGGTATCATATAGACATTTGCTCGGCCAAATAAAATAGTTATCAATACACTACACTACCAAAAATCGGTTACTGCGTCAAGAAATTACAGGCAAAATATCATTGGCATTTACAATATGGGTGTAACAATAAAAATATTTTTACCTTCTCCAAAAGGTCTGCATGCACAAATACAAGAGAATATTAATATTACTTTAGTAAAAATATACAATATAATTTAAAAGGGAGGCAACTTACAGTGTGTAATGTGACCTCCAACGGGCTCACCCTTGAAGTCAAACTCTATGTCCAGTAGCTTGCCCTGTAAAAAGAAAAGAATTTTAAAAATGTCCTATTACTTCATTTAATAAGCCTGTGTAACCAACTAAAATTTTCAAACTTTTCAATATTTGTAAAACTGGCTTAGTAATGACATATTGGCCAATATCAAGCCAGTACTGGCAGCCCGTCTTATTGGCCGCCAGTGTTGGCTACACGTAAACAAACGCATCCGTGGTCTGGTGGTCTCAGCTTATGGGTTCGCTTCCCGCGTTGGAAACATTTTATTTCCCAGTTTGGTTAGAACAATGCAAACTGTTACTTAGTCTTAATGTATTAAAGTCTACTGTTATTGTTACACATCGGAAAGAAAAATCCCCGTAAGACTTACTTTCTTGTGAAGCAACAACTAAATGGAGATCCAAAAAGATTGGGTGTCACAATTAGCGTGGATTTGAAATGGGAAACACACATTGCATCAATTGCTAAAAAAGCTAACTCGCTACTATTTTTAGTCAGTAAAGCATTCAAACATCTCACACCCAAGACATTCCTGGCATTATTTAAAACATATATTCGACCTCAATTGAAGTATGCCTTTGTGGTTTGGAATCCATACTTTAAAAAAATATTCAAGTAATCGAAAAAGTTCAGAGACGAGCCACAAAGTTAGTCAGAGGCATTACAAATTTAGAATATGAAGAACGTTTGAAGTACCTCGGACTTACCACACTGGAAAAACGTAGGATGAGGGGCAGTCTTATAGAAACATTCAAAATACTGACTGGTTATTACAATGTTGATAGAAAAGAGAATTTGTTCGATCTAAATAAAAATCATCATCTTTGGAGCCACCCACTGAAACTATGGAGCGGATCATAATAGCAATCCCTTAAAACACATCTTATCCAACAGAGTGGTATCTTATCTGAGTGGAACAAGCTACCTGAGAATCTGGTAATGGCACCCACAGAATTAAATTCACTAAAAACAGACTTAACAAACTTTAAATCGTACGACACACACGCATCAGCTTATAAGGTGCTAGTGTGCTTACTAATAATAATAATGCAAGCTGAAAGTCTGATTATATGACAAGACATGGGTCATGCGTCAGATGGACATGTAAAATGTCGGTCCTGCGCCTGATCTCTCGCCAGTCGCGTCGGCGATCTGTCTCACTGGGTTATGAAAGGAAAGTGCTCCTGGGTACTGGCTTACACATTTGGGCACTATAAAATTACTCCCACGTAACAGGCCTGGTTTCTATGAAACCTACCACCGTCACCGAACCCAGTGTGGGAGTTATTATTATTACTACACCTTGACTACACATAAACTCACAAATCTGCTGGCATTGTGGTTACGTGAGGTGGCGGCGTTGCCGAACGCCTCCAGCAGCGTGCCGGCGGCGGGCAGTGCCCCTCCTCCAGCCCCGCCCCCCGCCACCACCGCGCACTGCAGGCACACGCGCGCCGCCTCAGTCTTCCCCGCACCACTCTCTCCTGCACAAGGAACACACGTTATTATAAGCAGGGTCGGATTTATATTCCTATCGAGCCTATTTTTGCAAACCCATGTATGAATAAGGCCTATGCTACCTATTTATAAATCCTGGGCTGCATTTAATTTTATTTCATTCAATTTAAGCAATCTGTCTATCTTCTGTCTAATAAGAGACATAAGATAAACAGATTGCTTAAAATTTTGTCTACTTGTCTTGTCTCTTATTAGATGGAAGATAATGAGATTGCTTATTACTTTTTTTTTGTATAATCAAGTATCATAATGTAATGAAGTATCATCTATACTGATGATATTTATTTAATTCAAATGGAGTAAATCACTATCCAGCACATAACATTATTAAATGGCTTTACTGACTTCAACCAAATTTCAAAAGTCATTTCAGTCTGATAATCACTTTTTATTTATTTTTAGGCACCCAACATAGTGAGCACGGGACAGCTATAAAGCATTAAATAATTGTCATTTTATAACAGTGATAACTGATATGCAAAACTCAAATTTTTAAACAATCACATATAACTGTTGTTCTAATTTTATAAAAAAAAAATAAGATTGTTTGGTGCAATGAGACATTACACAACAATATAACAACCAAAAAATTACATAAAGCAATGAAGTACACAAACAATAAAATAGCACACAATCCACAGAAACATAAAAACTGTTTATACACAATACATGCACACTACACAATACATAGTAAGGGGTGTAATGCCTTGCCGCCAAAAAGAATAGTAAATATTCAAATAGTGTCTAGCATCTACTACAGTGAAATGCTACATACCTGTGATAACAATACACTGGTTCTCATTTCTGTCACGAACCCATCTATATGCTGTGGCAGTTATTGCATATCTGGAAAAAGAATTTTATCATAAAAACTTTGAACTTGCTGTGGAAATCCACAGCAAGTTTACAACAGATTAAAAAATATACTGACAAATGTGGAGGCAGTAAGTAGGGTGCTCGTGCAAGGTATGTCCGCACCAGTTCTGCAGAGTAGAGTGGCAGTGGACGACATGGGTTCACTGATACTAGGGCATTGCCCACATAAGTCTGCAAACAAAAATTATTGTTGAATTATGTATTTATTTTTTAGCCTTAACCCAAATGAGCAAAACAAAGAAATGTTATTCTAACTACTATTCATGATTGCTAATAATATTATCAGATGTTATTGACACACACCAAAAGAACAAATAAAGCTTGCTTTAAGCAATTTCTCCAGACAAAACACTTACAAATAATTGTTCTCAAAATAAATTGTAAAATTTTATAATCAACTCTAAAAACTCTTTTTCCTACTTAAGTGCATTTAAAAAAAAAAAATTATACTTACATAAATAATGTCACGTTTGTATCGCACATGCAAATTGTGTAGAAAGGAGTCCTCTGTGAGCGGTGCCAAAAGCACAGCATCGGCCAGGCCAGCAGGCGGCTCGGCCTCCATGGCGCTACCTGCGCCCGCCGCCGCGCCCACGTAGTAACATTATACTACAACTAAAAACTTTTATTGCACCTAACTTTTTTTTAAGGGAGG
The DNA here is from genome assembly GCA_026546445.1 of Cyclargus thomasi. Classification (NCBI taxonomy): domain Eukaryota; kingdom Metazoa; phylum Arthropoda; class Insecta; order Lepidoptera; family Lycaenidae; genus Cyclargus; species Cyclargus thomasi. The sequence goes on along the minus strand of JAOTAV010011317.1, from coordinate 6,864 downwards.
TCATTATGTTGATTGCTGATATGGGTTTTTCAGTGAGGATTTTGATGACTAATATTTATTCATAGTATGTTTGTATCAATGTATGTAGGTTTACAAATTTGAATAGGAACCAAAAGTATAACAAACAAGAAATAATATTATTTAGCAATCTTATAATAATAGAAAGGAATTTTAAAATTAACTTCCTATTCTCGCTTAAACTAAATGTATTAAATAAAGTTAATAGTAATATGATTATAATTTTCGTTTACAAAAAAATCTCGCACAAGAAGGTATTTTATGCAAAAATTAATTAAGGAGACCCACCTACTTTTATCAATTTTAAAGATAAATGTACAAAAGTTTGTTTTGTATGCTACAGACGGTAAATATTTCAAAAATACACAATAAACAACTTGTATATGTTTATAACAAAATACTTTCGTGATATTTGTAAGAAATCAAACAAAATATTGAAATCCTTAAAATTGGCCTAGCACTCAATTGTTCGCACGAAATTATATTAATTTCTAAATAGTTACCTTCTCATAAATAGTGTATTATCCAGTTACAATAAATTATCATTTAGTTCATGGCTTAACACTAAAAAATATATTACAAAATACGAATCTTCATGTAATCCATCTGCAAGTACATCTGATTTTAATTTGACACTTGAGTGTGATTGATTGAATGTTTTTTTCACAGACTTATAAAATGTTAGCCAAGAACGTAAAATCGTTTAGCTTTCGGAATGTCCTTATAAACTTTTACACAAACGAAAACTCACATTTATTTTCAGGCTTTATCACAGGGGTAATTTTGCTAAAATAAAATTAATATTATTTGTCGTTCTCAGTTATTTTACCTTCCACAAAAAAAGGTATAGGACGAGTCAAAATTAAAAGAATTGTTATACAGGCTATAAAATAATGTTTTGGTGGTAAAGCAGAGTAAAAGAGGGCTAGAATTTAGACAAAATATGTATTAATTTATGTATATACAGGTGTAACAAAAGTTAAAACATGATAAGGGGTGTTAACGATATATTCTCATTTCATAGAGGTCACTGCTAACTTTAATAGCGCCAGGAGCAAAAAAAATCTTCGTGATTTATATGGGCTATATAAAATGCTAACGCATATGCGTTAGCATTCTATATAGCCCATACAACGGGCGGGACTCACGTTACTGAGGCCCTTGCCCATGTAAACCACATTTTTTTTATTTACAATAGAAATTATATAAAGCAACACATTCTATTAAAATAATTTTATTACAAATTGACATACAATAATTTAGTCTTAAAACAATCCACATATATCAAAGAGGTGGTAAATCAGTGCGGGGATCCGGGGGAATATCTGGAGGGAGATCTGGAGGTGTGAGGGGTGCGTCTGCGAAGTACGGATGTGATAAGGCGGCGCGAGCGGATAGGCGCTCGCTCGGTTCATATCGGAGCATTCCTTCAAAGAGTGAGGCAGCATGGGGTGTGTTGCGGACGGCCGTGGGTAGCAGAAGGCGCGCATCGCGCCGCGGCCAGCGCGGAAAGGCAGCCCGATAGTCAGGCAGCAGACGAGCTTCCGGCCACACGCTGTCCTCCTCCCCTGTCCCGCCCGGCGTGCCCAGCGCCCGGAATACGCGGAACAACTGGTCGATCTCACTGTCGCCCGGAAAAAGCGTGCGCCCACTTGCCTAAAAATTAAAAAATAACAACAGTTCAAAGAATGTTCAATAAATTAAAAAACTAGGCTTCTAAATATTCCTAAAATTCTAACCATTTCTGCATAAATGCAAGCTAAACTCCAGACATCTACTGCTGTGGAGTAAAATTTGGCGCCAAGCAATATTTCCGGCGCGCGGTACCAAAGTGTGACCACTTCATGTGTATAAGCACGGACTGGAATACCAAATGCGCGGGCGAGTCCGAAATCAGCAAGTTTTATGTGTCCAACAGTGTCTATCAGTAGATTTTGAGGTTTAAGGTCTCTGTGAAGCACTCGGCGCGAGTGACAGTACGCGACGCCTTCTAGTAACTGGCGCAAGTAGCTCTGAAAACAAAATCAAACACAAAGTATATAATAACAATAAATATTATTATAGTAATTTGCATTTTTTTACAATACAGCTCTTATATTATATACCTCTAAACCTGTTTCAACATCATGAACCAGTTATTTATGGAATGTCAAAGACTGATGCATGGTAAAATTTATATGTCACCAGAACATGATCAGATTGGTAAGTCAATCAATTTGCTAGGAAGTTTATAAACTTTTTACTTTTAACTTTTATTTTCCGGCGACAAATACATCTAATTGTATACATACACTACTTTAAAGTTAAAACATTTGTCTTTTGTGTGCAGGCACAATTTTTAATTTATAATTATTACACATATCACAGAAAAGTATACAAGGGAATACCCTGGCACATAATTACATTATTTAAAAAATATATATAATATTACCTTAACAAGGTCTAATCTTAGAGGTCCCTTGGATATTTCCATTAGTTTCTTCAAATCCATTTGGAGAAATTCAAAAACAAGAAACAGTTTTGTCTCATCAGCCAGAAGAACATCCAGTAGACGTACAACCGCAGGATGGTTCAACTCCCGCAAAACAGATATCTCTCTGAGTGCCGTAGAAGGTACTCCTTCTGGCTCACTACAAATTAAATAATCAAAAGTTAAAATATATATGATATTGCCAGGTCATAATTTTAAATATCATGTTCCAAAGCATTATTAGGAAAAAAACACAAATTTATTGTGCAGGTTCTAATAGTAAGTGAGCTGTCGTTAAAGATTTTTGATTATTTTATTTTTTTACTCTATTGGCATAGCTCTACAAAACATGGAGTGGTCTATATTTTCCTAAAAAATGTTGTTTCAAAATGATATTCTAGTCTACTAAAGGTTACATCGTCAATCAACATAGTTGCAGGCATACTGCAACTATGTTGATTTTTCTGCCCCCAACTGTACATTTTTCTAGGACAAAAAGGATCTTTTGTCTTTCCCTGGACTCAAGGTATCACCATTCCAAATTTGAGCAAAATTGGATTAGAGATTAAGAGTAAAGAGGTAACAGACAGACATACTTTCACATTAATAATATTAGTAAAGTATAGAAGTATGTATAAATAACATTAAAAATTAAAAATATTTACAAGTAATTTCAAGTGAAACAAATCAAAATATTTTAAATTCACTCTACTTGTTATAATACACAAAATATTTAGTTTGAATTTTTTTTTTAAATTCTGTAAGAGATCTAATTATGTTGGTATTATTTGGATAATTCGTATGTAATATTGGTAATATTAGTAATATTTATGAAACATTTAGAAACATAATAAAGGCAGTTGGTCTATGGACATGACAATGCTGTCACATTTCGCGCCAAAACTTACTTTTCTAGTTTGATTTTCTTAAGAGCAATTTCTTTCCCAGTGATTCTATCCCTTGCTTTGTACACAACACCATAAGTGCCTTCACCAATTTTTTCAACTCTGGAGAAATTCTCCATTTTATATACATAAAATTAGTTATTTATGTATTTGGCATACATATTTCTAGTAAAAATGAACCGGAAAAATTTGTCGTCGCTTGCGATTTGACATCTCAATAGGTTTGACACTTTTTAATTTTGTGACATATTTGACGTTAGTATTTTTTTAATACACAATCATAAACAAGCGCACACTACCAGCCAGCACGGTCTAGAAAATACTCATGAGAAAATATAGGAACATCTCAAAAATTTCTTATATTGTACAATAAGAAAATCAGTCTTGCTTCACAAATGTCAAATCACATGCGATAGGAATGAGATACAAGCGAAACCGAAATTTTCGGCGGGCACTAGATATTTCCTTTATGTATCAGTTGTCAAATATCTGACTGAGCATATATACTTGTAAACTAATTATTATTCTGGGATATATACTCAATTCTGTGGAGCAGCTGTCATTCGTATTTTAGCTAAAACAGCTGATTAATAGTATAGGTTATTTTATAAAAATTACTTTGGTTTTTGTTACATAAAAATTGTGCTTAATGGCACTAGCCTTAAGAGTAGCAAAGGGCGTTTTGCGTTTAAATAATCTTAACATACGCCCAATTATGACGTCAAATGTAAAGTGTGAAAAGGCAATAGAAAAATTGCAAAAGAACCCCTATTACGAAAAATATGCTGATCGCATAGCTGTGTTACAAAAAACATCGCCCGAAGAGTTTCTTAAAAGAGTGGAAAATGCAGAGAGCTCCAAAGAGGAAGAGAAAAAGAAGAAGTTTGCCTCTGTTGACACAAGGTGTAATCCTTTTTCTTAATAGTAATCGTTTATATATGTATTTAATTATGTTTTATATTACATGCTATAATTTTGTTAGTAAAATTTAAACAAAAATGATACCGAAAATTTAAATAGCGGGTTTACATTATTCACATTTCAGTAGCAATGCTGGATTTCATCACTGTAAGGCTGTCATTATATTGACTCGTTTTATATTTGCCATTAGTTCCTCATTAAATTTGAGAATTCTTTTAGGTAGCAAATGTAAAATTATAAACAAGCTTATCATTTACATTATTAATAATTTAAATAAAAATAGGCAAGATTTAATAAAGAGTAATTTGAATGTTTCTGATTTAAAAAATTGATTGCTTTAATTAAATTATAATGCTGAATGTTTATTATTTCAGACAGTTTTCTTCAGTCCTTAATCCAAAGGAATCACTTAAAGCTGACATAAGTGCAAAGGACAAAAAGCTTGAGGAAATCTTTAAGGTGGATTTAGTCAAAGATAAGGATGCATCAGAAGTTCAACTGATATGGGAAGAGTATCACAAAAGTAAAGAAGTTATATCAGCTACAATTCCATGTGATTTATTTTCAACTATTTTGGAAAACATGAAACAACATCCCACTTTCATTTTCCCTCTACCAAGATCGCAAGGCTATGAGTTCATAATGTGTCAAAATTATGGCCACACTGTCCATTTTACACCTCTTTTAGCATTCCAGGTAATATATCATATTTATATATGGTGATAAGCATTTTTATAGGTTTTGCTAGTAAATGGTAAAGTAAAATAAAATGTATATTACAGGTACACAAAGAAAATGCACCAGAGTGTTTAACCATGGTCCATTATACAGAGCTAAGTTATAAGGGAATAGTGCTCATGCGTGGTGAATATGACAAGGTATAAAACTTATAAATTATACATTGATATATTGATCAGATCTAACAGATAGTTGATATTTTTTTACCCTATTTGCATATGATATTTTTACCCTATTTGCATATGATATTTGCATATAATAAATGAATAACATATGTCATCTCTTAGCAACATAACATAAAAGTTTAAAACTACCTTATGGATTTATGGTCTTGGCCTTTTTCTCATGATGCATGCAACTATTTCAGAATGTCCTTAATGGAAAAGAGGCCCAGTGCTTAGCCAATCAGTTTCAAATGTACTACAATGGCAAAGATGAGTCAAAACTGAATCTACTTCAAACATTTACAAAAAGCCCTGACTCCTTTAAGCATATGGACTTGATTGCTGATTTGGAAAATATTAAATTAGAATAAAGTTATTTGCTGAAATGTATAATTAAAATATTAATAGATATCTTTGTTTTTTATTCATTAAGTCTATGTGGGTAGTAAGTATAGATAGGAGATTCATCTATTTCATCTTCAGAACCTAAAGACATAATTTCTTTAACCTCAAGTGAATATGGGACATCTATATCTGGTGTTGGTATATGATGATAATACTCATTCTCATTCTTTTGCAATTTTTGTATTACATTTTGTTTCATACAAATTTTACTTTTAGACATACTGATTTTATCATCAACATCATCAACTAAATATGAAGATATCATTTTCATTATTTCCTTGTTCCTTTCTATTACAGAATAATTTTGTGGATTAATATAAGATTGCATGTCACCAGTTTCAGAACCATATGAAATATTCCAAACCACATCAGCAGAATGTTTAATCTCTTGGTTTTTATTATCAAAGTTATGTTCCATAGCTTTAGTATTTGAGTCTGAGGATCTCACTATTCTTTTAGTCTGTATAGTTTTTTTGTGTATGATAAGGTTTTCAAAAGGAGGATTGTTATTTTTTACCTCAGGGACAATATTATTTACAGTTCCATCCTTACGGATAAAAGTAATATTTAATTTATTTTTCATTTTTTCGAATTTTTTATTTTTCTTTCTTTTTTGTCTTGCATTATTTATAAAATTTTCTTTTACACGTTCACGCATCTGATAATCACGTCAGGTCAAATGATGGCAAAGGCAAAGCAAGCAATAAAGTTGCAATTAACCAATGAGCTTAAAAACCACTAATAACAAGCTGAAACAAGCAACAAAAGCATAAAGCAATCACAAAGGTATGGAAGCTGTACACACCAAAGAAAATGGAAAATAAGACAATAACCTTTTATTGTTTAAGGGCAATTAAGGGGCTTTAAGAAAAAAAACTGCTTTGTTTTTTTAAATTGAAGCTAAATTTGATGCTAGGGTATTTTTTTTTATTTAAAGTGCTAAGCGTTGAGACCTAGATTGGAACCTAACAGTCCTCAAAAAATAAAAACAGCTCGAAGAAAGCTTTATTAAAATACTTAATTTTACAAATATGATTATTCTCAGCTCAAAAAGGTGAATACCATAGCCATAAAACAAATTAAATTTAGAAACTTTTATTGATATCCATAATGATAATAATACAGTGTAGCTACCAATAACATCGCTATTTTTCGTAGAAGAGCCATGCTTCGGCACGAATGGACCGGCTCGACCGGAGTGATACCACGGCCTCACAGAAAACTGGCGTGAAACGGCGTTGTG
>JAOTAV010011296.1:0-26964 GCA_026546445.1 Cyclargus thomasi | reverse complement strand
TTTATGGCCTTTTTGTTTACTGGTAATGTCTATTCGGAGAAACAAAACAAATGGTTAACAATAATCAATATTAGATAATTTAAATAAAAACATTTCTGGGATTTTGACGAATGCAGAATTCTTACGATCCCACACATATTTTATACTTACAATTACATATGTATTTAAACAAATATTGTTTGTTACAGTAGCTTTAAACATAATATTGTTATTTTCCATCTTTTCGGTAGAAGTTTCTTACGCTGCTTCATCACGCCGGTTTAGTTTCCGAACCGGTAGTAGGCACCGTAGGTAATTTTGAATATAAAGATTTTGATTTTTTTTGAAAAGCAACTTAGGCTTCGGCCGCGGCAAAACCACGGCGCCTGATCTTTCGTCTCTTACAAGTCTGTGACAGTCACACAACGGCACCCCTTAATACTAAATGTAATTAAGGAGCAATATAACCCAACAAGAGATATTTAACAAGGTGTACACATTACACACGGACATAAAACAAGTTTTAGAATTTTAGACACCTATGGAGATAAGCAACATTTTCCTGGATTTTCACACGCAAAAGATGACCTTCTTGTTTCTATAAACTTCGCTTACACTGTGACTCACATACACAGAATATAAATCGAATATGAGAGTCTATACTCTATAATGAGTTAATTTAATTAATTTTGTTAGTAATAATCCACTCTAAAACCTAAAGTAAATTTCAAAGTTACTAAGCTCATTGAAAAAAGTTAATAAGACTCTTCAGCTACAAACGTGACTTCCTTCTTCGTCAGTCGAGTAAAATTGTAAGTTTTAATATAATTATGAGACGTGGCGACGTTTGTCGGTCGTTAAAAATGTGTAGCGAGTGTGAACGAGAGTCTGAACATCATTAATTTGTACCTACATACTGTCTCATACTATTAATAAAGAGGAAAAACTTGTGTGTTTGTTACGAATATACTCAAAAAATACCGATCCGATTTCAAAAATTCTTTCAATGTTAGATTGCTACATAACGCTGTGTAACATTACAGCGAGCTGCACTCACGTACGAAGGGTTCCGTAATCATTTATTGCATTAATGAATTAACAATTAGCTGACATAAAATATAATAAAATAAATAATAATAAAATCCTTTAATGTTACTTATTTTATTAAATTCCAATAAAATGCTTTTGCGAGATAAATCCTTCCGAAATGGGCAAAGCCGCGGGTAAGTACTAGTACATTATATAGTTAACCTTACTAATATCATAAATTGAAACGTGTGTTTGTTCGTCTTTCCTTCACGCTCTAACGAAGCAACTAATCTACTTGATTTTTGGCATAGATTTAGTAGAAAGGATGTAAAGTAACAAAGGCTACTTCTAGTTAAAAAAAACTTCAAAAAATGTCATTACAGTTTAAAATAAATGTTGATTTTTATGTGTATACCAATTGACGGGGGCAAAAAATTGATATTTTTGTCTCGGGTAGTCTTGGCGAAATAAAGGCTGGTAATGTCCTTGTATACAGTATAATGAAAAGTATAGGCAGTAACGTTGTAACTCGTATCCTACGAATAAATGCTCAATTGCAAAAAAACCAAAATTTACAGTATAAAGTTTTCTTTCTTTCCATGGAAAAGGGCCCTATTCCTATTATAATTTTTTTTATGATATATCGAAGGCAAGCGAGCAAACGGGTTATCTGATGGAAAGCAACCGCCGTCGCTCATGGACACTTATGACTCGCGAAGAGTCGCAAGTGCGTTACCGGCCTTTCTGAGGGAATGAACGAAACACAGCATATCGCCGTTTCACGCCAGTTTTCTTTTTAACATTAGTAGTAACACAAAGTATTAAGTTTGTCGATTGCAATGTTGAAAATACAGTCTGGAGACAGATAGACAGACAGACAGACGAAAGTCGAAGTCTTATTAACAGGCTCCTGTTTAACCCTTTGGGTACGGAACCCTAAAAATGCTTTAAGCGTCCGTACTATGATATTTGCATTGCGCGTAATAATATATGATTATACAAAATTTGCAATGTTTAGCTGTCAAACAGCTTCGAGCGGGCGGGAAATTGCCTCGTATTACCGAATATTGATATTAAATTACATTTTGTATGTTGAATATTATAATATGACGCCTCCGTTGTCCAGTGGTACTGAACCCTCTTGACTCGGGGGTCGTGGGTTCGATTCCCGCGTTGAAAACATGTTATTACCATGTTTGGTTAGGACAGTGCAGGCTCATCACCTGATTGTCTGACAAGTAAGATGATCCATGCGTCGGATGGGCATGTAAAGTCGGTCCCGCGCCTGATCTCTCGCCAGTCGTGTCGGTCATCCCACTGGGTTATAAGAGTAAATGAAGAGAGAGAGTACTCTTGTGTACTGCGCACACACTTGGGCACTACAAAAAATTACTCCTGCGTAACAGGTCCAGTTTTAATGAAATCGGCCACCGTCACCGAAATCAGTGTAAGAGTCATTATTATTATGATATACTTCAACTAAAAATACGTTATGAGAAATATAATTGAAGTAAAGAAGTGGAAGAAGTGAATAGCTGACATTTTACAACCTTCGAGTACCTTCGAGTTTTTCCCAGGAAATTTTGATAAATCTTATAATTTAGCGACTTCATCATCAAGCGTATAAACTTAATAAAAATTAAGGGTGGCATCCCAGAAAAGCGATCCAAGGAAACCATTTTTTATTAACTACCAATGAGATGCTTTTGGATCAGAATATACCTGTTGGTTATTTCTTAGAACGTTTGGTGTGGAAAAGTGGAAAGTCTATTTAAATAAAGAAAAACAAGGAACTAGTTCTAAAGAACAAAAAAAAATTGGGTTCTAAAAAAATGAATAAAAATAAATTTAAGTTATGAATAAATGTAATAAAACACAGTTTTACATTAAATTTAAAACAACCTGAAAATTCCTTAAGGGAAAAAAAATCGTAAAGTTCAATTGTTCTAATCTTTAAAGGGAGTTGAAATAAATGGAATTTTATATAATTTTTTTCTAAAATAAACTTAACTTTGCATAAGTAATTTAGTTAGTAAGTTGTTTTCTCACCTTTTTTTTTTACCAACTAGTGAGAACAATTCTAAAAATTAATGAAAAATATCCAACAATTGAAATTTTTAATTTAATGATTTTTTCCTTAGTACTCATTTGAACTCTATTATTAAGACGCGTTGAGTTTATGAAATAGGTCGGACGGTTAAAATATCTGCCGTGAGTTTAGGTCGGACTATGTTTTCTTAAGGACGATAAGACTTCATAGTCCGACTCTGGAAAAAAAAGTTCACGTGGTCCGATTAGTCGGACGAAGCAGTCGGACCACGTGTTCAGAGGGTGTTAACTGGCTATACATAGAATCCACTTTATTTTTATTTAAAATCGTTTTTCCGTTCCTAAAGTGTCCATTTACGCAAAAATCCGGCAGTTTTTAAAATTTTAGTTACCCGCTTCCTCCACTTGCGTTCAATTTCTTTTAAACGTCATCAAATCCTGTACTCACACAGCCACAAAAGCTTAATGTAAAGCTGTGCCTCTCAATGTCACCCGTGGTTTATGCAAAAGGCAAATTGAGTTATTTTTCCGCTGCAAATCGAACTAATGTTTATGTTAATCCATCAAATTCCATTTTTTTTCGCCAAAGGCAGGACCTTTGGGGCGTCACCGCGACCTTAAGGATCTATTGTGACTCCTTCGCATCAAAGCACCGTCCTCATGCTGCTCATAAATTGAAAGATGTGATTGGGGTTGGTGCCACGAATTTCCTCTGCGGAGCATCCGTAGCACCCAAAGTGCCTGTTCCTGCTCTGTAGTGGTGCTGGACAGTCAAGAAGAAGGTGGACTGGTGTCTCATCCATCTCCTAGCAGAGTCTGCAAGTTTTATGCTGCTCATACCTATCCTGTTGAGATGTTTATTGAGCTCGTAGTGCCCAGTTAGGCTTCTGGTGGATCCTCAATAGGTTCCTACCCATAGTGAGCACCAATTCTGACAGTTTTTTTGTTGAAGCCAGAAATTAGTGCTTAAGGGTGCTCGAGGTCAGGGGTCTCAGCTTCCCACTTCCTCGAGTATTCACTTGTGATTAAATCCTTAGAGTCTTTTGACCATGAAGGAGTAACAAACATCGATTGAATAAATTTATGTATGGACTGTATGGAGGACTATCCTCTAAGCACATCTCTTGATAAGCAAAATTCCTAACAGGAATTTGTTGTGTCGTTTTCTTACAAATAACTGCTACTTTTACAAAACTGTAATTAAAGACATACATAGGTGATAGGTTAGGTTAGGTTAGTGGTTGAAGCAGATAACTAACATTTTACACCTACGAGTATATACAAATTTTTTCCCATAAAAGTTGACAATTTTTGTAACTTACCTATTTTATTATCTAGCTAGTGTATCCAGCTATAAATACAACCCACATGATTTTAAGTTCAAATACTTTCTCGGGTCCAAGAACGTCCATTAACGCAAAAATCCGGAGTTTTTAAAATGTTAGTAATCTGCTTCTTCCAGCTATGTCTTTTATCAAATCTATTTTAATTTATTATGAGTAAAGAAAGTTTTGCAACTATTTCAAGTTATCCAAATCCAAATTCACCTGCAAGCCCCCAGGTATAGCTCTGCCAAGAGTTCCAATCCTGAAAATACAAAACTAACTTCAGAGACATTTTATATTGACGGGCTCAAACGAATATTTCGGCTTTTGTTTTGAACTTTTCAGAAACATTCGTCCAACAATTCTATTGAACTAGTCTCGTCGCGATGTCCCGGCCGCGGCGCACACCCACGAATAATTCTGCTTTTTATGCTGTACTAAAACTAGTGATGCGGTCTTAATAGAGATCACCTTCGTGGTCTAGTGGGCTCGGCTCCTCACCCGAAGGTCGTGGGTTCGATTCCCGCGTTGGAAACACGTTATTTCCAAGTTTGGTTAAAACAATCCACGCTGATCACCTGATTGCCTGGAAAGTAAGATGATGAATGCGTCGGGTGGGCATCTGAAAAGTTGGTCCCGCGCCTGATCTCTCGCCAGTTGTGTCGGTCATCCGTCCCACTTATGATAATAAAGGAAAAGTGAGTGCTTTTGTGTACTGCGCACATACTTGGGCATTAAAAAAATAATTCTGCGTAACAGGTTTTGTTTCCATGAAACCGGCAACGTTCACCGAAATCAGTGTGGGAGTTATTATTATTATTTGCTGATCTTTAAATAGGACTAGAAAAAGAAAGCCATGAATTTAATGATATTAGGGGGGCAAGCGAGCAGCTGGATCCTGTGATGGAAAACAATTGCCGTCGCTCATGGACACTAGCAATAAGAGAAGCGTTGAAAGTGCGTTGCTGGCTTTTTAAAAGAAGAACAGAGAAAGGGAATGAAATGTAGAAATAACTAAACTTTTTCACGCCGGCTTTTTGTGAGACAACGGTATTTCTCCGCACAAATAAGAAGCTCGGGGAACCGCAAGTTGTCTCTCGGTATAATCTTACGCCATGAACTGAGGGTGTAATTTGTAGTGCATCTAGGTCGTGTTTGACATCAATCAACAATTCATGTTCGCCAAACACGACCATTCACAACATTAATATCTAAAATGCCCCTTCAGTTCATGGCGTATGATTGAAAATGCATTGCATCATTTTGCGTGATGTTTGTTCAGGCCGTGTACGCCCTTAAGCTAGCTCCGCGCTCTCCAGCTAGTAGCTAGCACCGCCGCGGTCAGTACGCGTGTGTCTGTCGGGCGAGGCGCGCGCGCCCGTACTGCCAACTTTACGCGAGTGGTGTGACTCCCCCGATATTGGATTTATTCCCGGCCTGATCTACAGGTATGTGTTTAATTAAAATAAAGATGGAGTTTGTATAAAGTTACACTTTATGAGTGTAGATGAAGCCGGGTGGCCTAGCTTGCTAACGGAAGAAATTGTCTTCAATATATAATTTATACTCTACATAAGAATTTATCATTCTTCTCTACAGTCAATTGTTAAAATTGCTTTTCCAATAGGAATACAAAATTATAGTAAGTTTAAAAACTTTTTAAATGTGCTATTCTGCTATTGAGATAAAAGCTAACTTTTAAGTTTTGCAGCAACAATAAAGTTTACGGAGGGAGAAATGTGAAAAACAATCAGAATTAATACTTAAAAACTTTATAGTCATTTTAGAGTTGTTTACCTGCGAGTCCTGCGCCCGCTTTATTTTTAGGGGTCCGTACAAGGTAGCCGAAATAACGAGAGCCCATAATTAAGGCCCATATAAATAGTCAGCTCTTAGTACCTAAGAGCACGATCATACATTTTGAGACGCTTTTTTTATTCATATAGAAACCTTATTTATTTATTATTTATTTATTAATTCTTTATTTGCATATAAAAATACATATATTAGAGAAAAAAAAATTAGATTGGGGATGAAGCAAAAGGGCGGCCTTACCGCTTACAGCGGATTCTTCCAGGTAACCCATACCTTTATGGACCTTTATGGAAAACAGCATCTTAATTTTTTTTTAATTACGCTCTTTGTATTAAGCGCTGGCTATAACTACGGACCTAAGTCTTCGATGTCTTCAAAAGAAAAAAAAATCATCTTTATTAAACACGCAAGGAACAACGCACAGCCTTATATAACACACTATAAAAAAGACTATAAAAAAATCACAAACAATTCGCAAACGGTAAATAGCAAAAAGAAATAATTGAAAAAAAAAACTTCGGCCATGCTATAGCATGTACGAGTATGCAGGCTGTATCTCCACATTTAAGAACAATAATGGCTAGAACATTTTTTTAACAGATGTACGAGTACTCGTATTTCTGTGCTGTCAAAGTTAGCCAGCCTGATACTATAATGAGTACAAAGCACAAACCTTTAACAATGGCCATATTTGCGAAATACTATTATTCCGCACATTTAAACTCTAAAATCTTTGATGGCATAATGTTTAGGAGCTAGTGGCTACATTAGTAACAATTACTATCCAACAAAAGGTAGAACAAATGGAAAATTCAGGCTATATTAAACACCATGTAGGTATGTATCATACAGTAAAATAAGTCTACTAAAATATTTCCCTTTTGATTTCTGTACGCCCAACGCTCTTTGATGTTTTGTTTCAATTACGAATTGAAAACTTTAATGGCTGCGCTTCCCGTGAAACCCATCACAATATTACTTTGTTAATGAACGTGCTTTGTGTTGTTTCATACTTTTGTGAAGTTAGCAGTAAGCTAAATATGAAAAAAAAACCGGCCAGGTGAGAAACTTGAGGATACAAATTATTGAAAGTTAAACATTTTGACGGACCACGTCGTACCAAGCGATATCACGAGGTAAAAGTACTGCAGACAGAGCCCCCTAATTTAATTTATTTTGTTTTTGGTTTTTGTGCGGCAACAGAAAGTTTCTGACAATTTCGAATCTCTAGCTATCATCGTTCTTGATCTCTGGAGACAAACAGACATCAAAGTCTAAGTTATAGGGGACCCTTTAGGCGTACCCAACGCGTAGAAACGGGTCCCTATATCCATATAACAACGCAACTTTTTTGAGTACCACATGTTGGCTCGCCTTTAATTTTTACAGAATGTTTTTGGTGGGATTTCACTTCTTTTGTAGAAACAGTTTTATAAACCTTTGTATTCGTGATGGCGTGCGTGGGACAAACGGCGTTATGCGGGTTCTACACGGCGGGAACAAACATCACGCAAAGGTGAACTTTGATGCAATCCAAATTGCACCCTCAGTTCATGGCGGAAGATTGAAAATAGCTATACTCGATGGACACCATTTACAATATCAATATGCAAGGATGCACCCTCAATTTAATCTTACGTACACCATGAACTGAGGGTGCAATTTAGAGTGCGTCAAGGTCGTGTTTGACGTCAAGGTTTGCCAAACGCGACCATTTACAACATCAATATCTAAAATGCACCTTCAGTTCATGGCGTAAGAGTGAAAATGTATTATTATTTATTATTTAAAATGCATTGCATCATCGCCTTTGCTTGATGTTTGTTCCCGCCGTGTAGAACGCCCTTTATGCCCAATAAATTTTGCGCGTGCGTCGATCCATAGACAATGTGCCGCACACATGCAAGGCGCAAGCGGTCCGTTCCTACGATGATGAACTTTCTAGTTCTATATACTATTTTAACATAATTTTCTTTGCGGTTTGCGGAGAAATTATTGCAGAGAAATCTCTTGGAGACTCGCCAGAGACTGTTATATCTTCTCAGACTATTATTACAAGAACTGTTAAAGGTTTTGCATACTTACTAATTACTTTTGTAGAGTTTCACAGCCCAATTGAAAATATAACACAAGCTTTATAGCTTCGTTCTGCCTGTAAGAGATACATATCCCGTAAACAACCAATTCGGCATCAACTCGCACTTGGCATTCAGGAGCGATGCTAAATGCGATACTGATTTGCCTATTTAGTGTTTTAGTTAAGTTTTTTTTATAAATGAGGCAAACGAGCAGATGGGTATCACTCCGGTCGAGCCGGCCCATCCGTGCCGAAGCATGGCTCTCCCACAGCAGTATTTATTTATTTCCATAAAAATCACACTTTTGTTAATTTTTTAATTAACACTCCCCCACTTAGGTTTGTCTGGAGCGAGTAAAATCGTTTGTTTGAAAATCGCATTGAATAAGAAGAACATTAACGACAATATGTCCACACAAAAAATATCAACCAAAAGAAAATAATATCAATATTGGCGCATTGTACCGAAAAAGATTATAGTGATCCCACGGGAACCGCTTAATTTTACGATACAGGAGGTTTTCCTGCTATCTGGGACATAACTTCCTTATTGTATTACCGCGGGACGATCTCCGCTATCATTCAGAGTTCTGTACCAAATATGGTTTTGTTGTGTATTTCAAAATAACCTTTATTTTTGGTAGAACTAGAGTTGTAGTATGTAAAATATCGAGATAGGAGGACTATGAAAATGGTTTAAGGACGCAGGGCCGACTTTTCTGATTCTTTTCATATGACGAATTTGTCCAGACTCTATCGTCATTCAAATATTTTCACTCCTCTTCATAAGCATCAAATATGTTTGCACAAACGCATACTGATGGCTTTCAAGCCTCCTTCCTTGATGAGCGAAGTTCGTAACCAATTTGATTGTCAATTTATACGCCATTGGGTATACACGCACACACGTGTACCTAGTGTCGCCAACAAGCCACACAGGTATATGAATTGAATTTAATGCTTATGATGTCTACTAACATAGTTTTAAGCTTTGTAATTACTAACAATTTATCGACTTTGTCTGAAATAAATGGTTTATTATTATTGGCGATTACAGACATTGACACGCAAGCACGATCGTGTAGGGCGTAATCGACTACTCACCAAACATCGTCTACGGTCACCTTTAAGGTAAGCGCCCCCTTTGACGGAGCGTACCGGGGCGGGCCGGAGCTCCGCGCAGACCAAAATGCGCCATGGCACACTGGTGACGGGCCGGGTCTCATCGAATTGACGGATTTTGAGTACGTCAGTGTGACCACTTATGAAACACTCGTGACTCTATATTCCAAAAACGCTGTTATATTCTACAATTTCTACTAAAATTTACTAAACCGTGTTTAGCTTCTATCAAAAATATTTATTTATTTATAAATGTATTCTACACGGTTAAAACTAAAATATAATGAAATGTATGGATAGGCTGTTTTCATTATCTTTTTAAAATGTTTTATTGTATTTTATTCTATAAAATCGATTTCCTATTATAATCTACTAAAAGATTTTGGACTACTCAATATTAAACCGTTATTCATTTGTACCAAAAAGTAGAAATCTACTAAATGTGGTCACTCTGTTGAAGGCTTGCCGGGCCGTGTCGTCCGCCCCGCTGAGACCCGGCACGCGCCGTCAAGATGTGCGATACAATTTGCGTAGAAGCGGATTTTTACTTATTTTTAGATCCGGCACGCGGCGGCCCGGCACGCGCCGTCAAGGTGTGCGATACGCACATCCGCTTCCATAAATTGTATAGAGGTGGATTTTTCCGCTGAGACCCGGCATAGTTCACTTTTTTAATCAACTCACAGACAAAGTACAGAAGTAAGGAGCGATTATGTGGATGCTCGGACGATCATGTAGAATCTATAGAATATTTTTATCATTGCGCTAAACGTTCTTATGCAATCGCTCAAGATCGGCGGTAATGTTCATTAATCCCCTGGCATTTACATACAAAATATTTAAAAACTTTTTTTTTTTGTTTCGTCGGCGGGATTCGAACCCGCGACCCCCGGCGTGAGCTACCAAAGCTCAACCACTGCGCCACAGAGGTCGTCATGCATATAATGTAATCATATTACACTTTAATAAAAAGGCACTTTTTAGATAATTCTAGAAAAGATTGCGCTGTTGTCGAAATTCGACCATATATATTTTAATCCATCGTGTAGAGGAGCTTTAAAACTCTGTAATCTATTTTCAATTCAATCACAAACTTCAATTTGGTATAGTTGTCTTACCATTACACTTTATTTAAAAAAATTAAAAATTTAACCATAGACAAAAGAGTATTTTGTGTAAAATTATCGTGTCATGTCAAAATATTGTATTGTGCGTGTTGTAGTATGTGTAGCGTTTTATTTATTAAAAATATGCTAAATTAAGGCATATTTTAAAATAATATTGGTATTCCACGCTCCTCCCCCATATCAACTGCAACTGATAGAAATTCCATGCATTTACATCTTACGCGTCTTGCCTAAAAAGGGGTACATAGTTTTTCGCTCGCTCGTATTAAAATAAGAGAATTTTGTTTTAATCATTCATTCACACATTCGGTGTGAACACCGAAACAACCAAAGGCAATTATTACAATTTCACAAAAAAAAACTTTGTACAACACTGTCTAGTAGTCAGTGTACAAAAATTTGAAATTAACTTTGTTCTCAAAAGCGTGCAGTGAAAATTATAATAAGAGTCATTACGTATATAAAGTTTAAAAGCGGCTATTTTAAAAGTTTACCGCAAAACTGCACTTAGCCGGGGTCTTGTCCCCCGAGCCCTATATAAACAGGATGACGTAAGTGGATAAATTTGATTTCACCGCTCACCTGACTCCCCTAGCAGCTCCTGAACTTTGTCTAAATTAGTTTCATCGATTTAAAAACACAGAAGTGTAAATATATGCAGTTGTATCGTTGAGAAGTCAACCCTATAGTAAAACGTACAATTATTAGCACAAGGGTCGAAAGTCTTATACGAGCTATGAAAAACTATACTCTAATACAGACTTCATATTGGCTTAAAGATCTCGTTACCAGGCCTAACACAGACCCTAATACTAAGATTTCGATGTCTGCCCGTCTGTCCATCTGTCTGTCTCAAGACTGTATCTCGAGAACGGTATAGCTAGAGAGTTTAAATTTTCACAGAACATTTATTTCAGTTGATATATTAAATATTTAAATAATGTATTCTATATTAATAATGTATTATATAACAATGTATCTCATATAACAAATATATTTTTCATGTTTTAGTTCCTTAATAATCCCGATAAATTTGACGCACTTATCATCAGCGGCGTGGCGGAGAACGACGACGAATCTATACCTCAAACGATAAAATTCATCAAGCCGTTAAGGGTGCAAAGCGTGCCAATATGTAACATACTCGAAAAACATAACCCTTCTTCTGGCGCAGTTGGGTAAAAATCGATCAAAATAATTAACAATTATAAAGCTCAAAACTATAATAATATTCCTCTTAAAGCTAAATCACTAAACACTTGCAAATTATGACCTGAATATTAAATAATGTACGTA
This sequence comes from Cyclargus thomasi, assembly GCA_026546445.1. Classification (NCBI taxonomy): domain Eukaryota; kingdom Metazoa; phylum Arthropoda; class Insecta; order Lepidoptera; family Lycaenidae; genus Cyclargus; species Cyclargus thomasi. Next base: position 15,145 of record JAOTAV010011296.1, on the reverse strand, counting down.
AAGTGTTAAACTACATCAAAATTGTTGTGAATTATAATTATTTGTGGATTGTGGGGACATGATGACTCTCGTGTGTTAACCAGTTGCAGGTGAACTACATAAATACTCTATGTTTTAACAACATCATTATTCAATACTTTCGAACGACAAATCGAGTCGCAAAACTCATAAAAAATATTAAGACTTGTATGAAAATATACCATTTTACAAAGCTTTTATCGCTCAGATTATGTGTAATAAACATTTCAAATTAGTTTCGATGGAACTGATCGATTACATTGAAACCATGCAAGAGTGATTTTATAGAGCCAAAGCGTGTGCGTAATTTTTTCCATGAAATTAGGGGACAAACGAGTGGGGATGTCACCCGATGGAGAGAACAGCCGTCGTCCATATGCACTTATAACTTCCGAAGCATCGCAAGTGCGTTGTTGGTTGTTTTAATGAAAGAATAGGCTTCATACGCATAAAGATAGAGAATGAGGGAATTGGGCCTCCAGGAAGCTCACTGACTGGGCGGAACACAGCCTAACACTGTTTCAAACCTGTTTTCTGTGAGGCCGTGGTATATATCCAGTTGAGCCGGCCCATTCATGCCAAAAATGAACAAGAGTACTCCGTCTGTTAATTCCGTGTGAACGAAGCAGCGAGCTACTATATAGCCAAGTAATATAAAGCTCAAGAACTTTTCTACTACGCGTACAAAGAAAGATATTAAGTGGCTCGTCTTGAGAGACAGATCTGCAGCAATAAGAGAAATTGTGTTTTTATGAACCACTTACATCCTAGTCATATTAAGCTAGCTCTTAGAGAGAGCTAACGAGATAATTCTATCGCGCGCTGGAATCGATCTCGTACATATATTTTGCTCAATTCAATAAATAAAACATGTTGTTTGCTTAAATGTTTGTTTGTCAATCACACTGCAAAATTCTATAGGATTTTGATAATTATTGGCATATGGATAGGGTTTCCTTAGTTCCTCCTGTTAGTTACTTGTGTCCGGGGCTCCAGGTTGAGTCTAGACACAATTTTCACTATTCGGTACTCACCTAATTTCGCGGTTCGAATTAAATGTTTCCTTTCCCAGATTTACTTAATATTTATTTTAAATGATTGTAATGAATAAAATGAAAAATATGGGAAATTGTGTTTGTTAATATGTTGTACTTTACACCTCAAAGCAAGAACAAGCAAGCGATTGACTTAAATTTTGGCAGAGCGTTAGTTGAAAGGTTGAAAGTGACATTGGCTATTTTGGTCTAAAAATATCGTGTTTGTAAAGGAGTTTGCTAAAATATTCGTATTTTGCTAAAAGCTATTTGGATATAAACGGGAGCCTTGAAATGGAGTGAAGCAGATTTTATTTTACTAAGTGTGTTTGACGTATTGTGACGTGCATGTAGATTTCACTGCAAAAGAAGCAGCTCTGAAAGACCAATTTTTCTGAATTGTTTAGACAATCACCCCACTGTCATATATATAGTTTGTCCCTTAAAAGTAAGTAGCTGAAACCAATGCAATGTAAACAACAAGTGGAATGCAGGAACCAATGCAATTTAAACATCAAGTTATGTACATTTCTAGAATTTTGATACCCTACTCGACCTAAATTGGCGCTTTTTTTTATAATCTCACAATTTGGACTTCAAAATCTGCCGTTTTCATTTTTAATGTGCCCAGTGTAACTTGCGCTATCAAGACGAATCTAACTATATCTCATACGTTAAAATCCGTCAAGCCGTTTTAGGCTTCAGAGAGTATGTATGTATAATTGTTTGGCACGTCAAACGATTATAGATACATACTCTCAAAAAACATAAACCTCCTTCTAGCACAGTTGGGTCAAAAGTTACATTTTCGGCTCTGCTACTTTCAGAATGAACTCTGTACTGAAGAACTGCTCATACTCAAAAGTATTATCAAGTTACTTACAAAGAGAGGAAAAAGCCATTTGCTCTTTTGTATGTAAATAGTTGATGTCAGTCAGTAGTCATCAGACTTCAAGCTGGTGAAAAACAAAACCTTTTAAAAATACAAAACACTTCACTCTTAAATTAAACAGGAGTTATTTTTGAGTAAAATTTCTCCAGTCTGGTCGAATCCACTCTTAGTGTAGACTGAGTAATACATTTTGATTAGCATCATGTTAATATTCATAATCCAGTTTTTGTACCTTTTTGTAAAGGAGAGCTCAGCTCCGACTTCCATTAGTAAATAATTATAATTTATGTCTCAACGTTTTCAACACGTCGGTTGCAATGAATACAGGGTTCATGTGGAATGATGATGTATGTGTTTTTCCTTTCCTACATGCATGAGAAAAAGCACGGCACGAATGATGAGCTTGTTTACGAAAATGCTCAATGTTTATTGCTTCTACACCAACACCACAAAAAAAATTGAAAATGATTAAAAAAATCATCGTCAAAAATATTTAGGGCCTGTCTCGCCACTTCTGTATAAAAGCCGAATTGGTTATACGTAGCTTAACCGATAGAACAGAACCGAGTATGCATAATTAGTATGGAAAATCTGTCAAACAAATTGTGGATAGCCTAACAGAAACTTTATCAGTAAGCGATGAAACGGGCCCCTACACTTTTAAATTTTAAAACATGCTAAAATCTTTAAAAATTAATCAGTTACTTTAATATATGTTTATATTTCCTAAATATTTCCTCAATAAATAGAAATAAATATTATACAACAATTAATTTGCTGCGTCACTCTTTGTAAAAGAGAGTAAAATTAATCATTGAATTTTCCTGTTAAAATTCTTTGTTGATTAGTCGATTCATTTTCCCACGATAATACAAATAAATTAAACAATTTTCTTAACAGGGCCTGCGAAACGTCTACCTTGTATTTATCCCGTGCGGGGGCATACATACATAATATCCATGCACGAAGGCTCCAAGTGTGATCCTGACATACATCGTTTCATCCACATTCATAACCCTATTACGCGCGCCCGGCAGCCTCGTTGCTGGGCTCGAAACGCACGAATCACAAAAAACTTACGCCACTTTATAAAGGACCTTAGTTACATAATGTGATTCTGTTTAGGTGGAAATCATTTTGCTACTGAACCCGACAGAGTCCTTGCGGGGCTGACTTGTAAATTAACTATTCTCAAGTCCACTTGAACATACTCACCTTTTCATGACTAACTCGATCAATCGATAAAATAAAATTGGTACTATTGGTATTGGTAAAAATTGGTAATACTTGGTACACCCGAGCAATGTAGTATTTTGTATCTCGTACGGTTCCCACACGATAAACTAATTTAGATGCAACAGATTTGCGGGCGTCGTTAAATTTTAATTTTGCATGATTTTATCAACCTTGACTTGCTATAAGGGCTTTACTTAACGAATCAATTGTAATACATAGTATAAATTGGTGAGTACTGAAGTGTTAATATAGTCGGTTTCATTAGAGTTGACTGTTTAAAAACATTAAACGGAGGGGCCTTTTAATTTGTTCCTGGTTACGATACTGCGCTAGACTACACTGCCAATTTTAGAATTCATATATTTCAGTGAGCTAAAGGTGGGTGATACTTGATACAATTCATTGCAAGTTGATGAAAGATTAAATATTATTGCTTGTTTCCGGTTTCCTAAATTCGTTTTATAAATCGTCCAGTAGCAACTGATCAAAACGATACTTTCCCTTAGATTAGTTTTGTCCAGGATTAATTTTTGCTAATTTCATATTACAATTTTTTATGGACAGGTCGCAAACTCAGAATTATACTGCCATAACCTGACCAGCCCTCTGATTCACGATACGATTCCTCGCGGAATCGTTCCCCATTTCGGAAGCTTCTGTTAAAAGTTCGAGGAGTTTCCGTGAGAACGTTTCCGTTTCCGCGCGGAATCGCATCGAAAATCAGGAGACAGATGATATAGAATCAATTCTATAGATAAAAAGACGAAAAATGTACAGCGTGTCCATTGTATAAAAAATATATTAACAAGTTGACTCGTAGCATAAATCACACTAAAGTTTGAAACTAGTGCGCTTGAAACATATTTTCGGTGTGCACGAATTTTCCCATCGTCATTTTAAATAGAAGATAAAGAGGCAAGAGAGAAAAGAGCTACCGAGTTCAGCTGATGATGACAAATAATAAATGAGCCCTGATATAAAGAAGCTTAAAGTAGGTCATTACAGACGCTACTCGCTACCCGCTACTCGCTACTCGCAGTCACTCGTTATTTTAATTAAGTTCTGTAAAATAAATAATACGAACAAAGAATAGATTTTTTCATTAAAAATATTAACTACGAGCCGGCCTCGGCTTCGCTCAGTTACGTCATAGCAAAATGGCGGAACGCTGCAATATGAACTGGTGGATTTTCGAATAATGTACTGGCGTGCTCTCACCTGCGATTAAGCCGCGTTTTATCGTGATTAGCTAGCTGATAGAGCATTCAGGTTACATCATAACTTATATTCTAAATTATTGCCCTTCTATATCAGGAATCATACAATTTTAGAGTAGAAAAAATGTTGTAATAACTGATTGGTAAGGGAGCATTTAATCTACATTATTTCCTCGCACTGACAATTTTAAGTGCTAAAGTTATTATCAAATCCCACCGACCCAAACATGTTTTCTATGTTCCTAGGTCATGGTTGTGAATCAAATATTATATTATCCTATACCAAAATCTTAAACATACTTTGTATATCATCAAGGTATTAACTATCCTATCCTATATATTTATCTGGAGTTGGGAAAGGGACTGGTGGCTTTAACACAGGTTACCCTGTAATCTAGCTAAGCTGCCAGTCGCGACCTTAACTTTTTATTATACTATAAAAACCTTGTTTTAAATTATACTCTGTAAACTTGTGTCTAGATTAAGGTTTTTATATTGTTGTGCTGAATAAAGAATTATTATTATTATATATAGATTCCAATTGCGTGAGATCTCACGCAAGTGACATTGATATTTGTTTTAATCCTTTAGATAATTTTAAAATGCATCTTTTCACCGTAAGTGTCAACAAACAGCCAGTGGCGTAACTATATCCCCCTCGATGCCCGTGGCAAATTCGTTTTCATTCCACTGTGTCAATCCAATACAAGCGATTGTTGTAAAAAAATTATCGCTTGTAACATGTCTAGGGGGGCTGATCGGGGGCCCCTGCCGGCTGGGGGCCCGTGGCATTTTGCCGGCTTGCCACCTCGTAGTTACGTCACTGCAACAGCTCCCCTCGACAAGTGGCGAGCGATTATCGTTTAAGAAATTCGCTTGACGTGTTTATGTATGGGATTGACATTGTCCAACGAAAAGTCACGTGATCTAGTTGTCGTTCGAAAATGTCAATCCCATGGAAAAACACGTCAAGTGATTATTGTTAACGATAATCGCTTGACGTGTTTTGTATCTCTATGGGGACAGCTCCCAAAGGCAAGTGGCAAGCGATTAACGTTTGCGATAATCGCTTCGCTTGTTTTATATGGGATTGACATATTTGAACTCGAGTAGATCACGTGACTTTTCGTTCGTTTATGTCAATCCCATACAAAAACACGACAAGCGATTATCGTAAACGATACTTATTTAGGGGAGCTAGATTTACTTTTGTAGTCGCAGACGTTTTCGTATCAACAAAAGTATCGGCTGTCAGCCGCGTCTGACGTCAGTGGCGGACGTTTCTGTATGGGCTGTCAGCCGCGCCCGATCAGTTTGTTTCCAGTTTAAGGCTGTTTGTCCACCAACACCGTCAACCGAGACCGAGATTATTTGTGCCAAAAATGCAACTTTATAAGATAGTTTCATTTTCCTCTACGGCTTTAGTGACGTCGACGACATTGACGATAGAGCATTGTCGCTAAAAACTGAAACCTATAACCTAGATCATAAAGTTGCATTTTATCGGAACGAAAAAATCTCGTTCTCGGTTGACGGTGACTATGGACAAACGGTGTAAGAAGGTAAACGAGCAGTCGGTTCACCTGATGGAGAGCGACTCCCGGACACCCCATGGCCACTTGTAACAGCAGAAGCGTTGCAAGTGCGTTTCCGGTCTTTTAATGAAGAAATAGGCTACAGGAATAGGGAACGGAAAATGGCTTCGTTATAGTCCTACAAAATTGGGTTATAATAAAACACGTACATACACAAACAAGAAAACTGATCTACGGAACCATTAACGAAAATCGTTTCACTAATACAAAACTATATTTCATTTTGACCAATATTTTTCCGATCCAAATAATGGAAACGGAAAAATGATTTTCAGGTTGAATGAAGTTTGAGTGAGGTAAATAAAAATATAGAGCTTTATACAGGATGTAACAAAAAAAAAATTTTAGGGTATGTATGTGTCCCTATATAGATAGGGTATTTGACACTTTTTGAAAAAGTACGTCATTTATTTCAATAATTTTTCAGTGATTTTTTTATTTTCTCAAAACAACCCCGAAAAACAATCATAAAACAACTTTAAAATGTAACTTTGAATGCCGCGAAAACGCTGTCCGCCATTAATCATGATGGAACGTTTATGACGTCACTAATCGCAAAAGAAAAAAAATACTATTTAGTTATTATTTTTAACAAAAATTTAAAACCGACTTCCAAATAAAAAAGAAAAATATTAAAAAAGAAACAATATTTGTTCTTTAATAGTGTCTGTTTCAGAATTCGGTAAGGCATCAGCCTATTTCCGTACACAATCTTTATTATTTTAAAGTCGGTACCAGCTAACGTGTCTTGATTTGTGGACTTTCCAAATTTTCGACTGGTACCGACTTCAAAATATTTGAAAATCAGATTACTAGCGGCGGAATAATCGTTGAGCATACAAAAAAAAATATCCACAGCTGAATATATAATCTCCTTGTTATTGGAAGTCGGTTAAAGGTAGTTTCGTCGATGGGGCTCAAACCCGCGATCGGCTGAGCACTGGTCTTTCACTGAGCCCCAGAGGTCGTAAAAACTACAAACGATTGGATAGAAAATGGATCAAAGGCACTAGCCTGGATTTAGAACAATAGAATCTTGGCTTTCAATATGTTTACATCGATACAGTGCTGTCCCTGCGAATCGAGTTACTGGCGCCAGCTACTATACAGTAAATCAGCGTATAAAGTGAAATAGTGCGATTCGTTTTTAGGGTTCCGCACCCAAAGGGTAAAAACCTTACTAGACTTTACTGTCATTCGTGCATCTTTTGTACCCGGATATACGAGGTCACTTTTTTGATGCCAGGACAGCAAGCGTGTGTCAGTGAGCTTACAAGCTAGTATATTTGACTTTTTTATGATATTAAGGGGGCAAGCGAGCAGACGGGTTACCTGATGGAAAGCAACTGCCGACGCCTATGGATACTCGTGAATTCCGAAGAGTTGCAAGTGTGTCGTCAACCTTTGTGAGGAAATGGGAATAAGGATATGGAATTAGGGAAGCAGGGCCACCGGCAAACTCACTCAATGAACGGAACCACAGTACAACGCCGTTTCACGCCAGTTGTCTGTGAGGCCGTGGTATCACTCCGTCGAGCCGGTCCATTCGTATCGAAATATGGCTTTCCCACAGCCTAACCTCATGTAGACAAAACTTGCTTCCTTTCTAACCTAGTAATCAATGTAAATTCATTAACACGCCAGTGTTAGCAAGCCAAGACAGTTTAGAAGAGAACTTGTTTGCTTCCTGGCTTGAAGAACTGGCCTCATGAATCCTGCCGATCAGAGGTATCTCAAGAACGACTGAGCGCAATAAAAAGTTTCCCAAAACCATGAACTTCTGCTAATCCTATGAAATTAATTTATAAAAACATAAAATGTTTTTATAAATTAATTTCATAGGATGATTATAGCATTTTCGGGACTGATGATGATTATAGCATTTTCGGGACTATATTAATACGAGGTTTTTACCATTGTTTCCAACGAATAAAACAGCAATAAATTCTTAGAAACATATAAAAATGAGTTGAGTCTCCGTCCTCCATTTATTTTTGCCGATATCAAAACGCTTACAGAACCCTTCGTGCGCTAGCCTAGTTCGCACTTAGAAGAAAGTTTGGAACAGTGCCAGCACTAAATCATACCTTTTGAGCAATTTTATGCACTTGCAAGCTCTCGGTATTGCAGATTTACCTGGATTTGAGGTGCGGGAAATGAGCTGGTTCGTCGTCTAATGGTATATTATCTAGCTGCTAAGCTTGTAATACTCCGGTGATGTAAAATTATCATAAAAAAAAACAAATACTTATAGCAACAGTTAAAGACATGAAACTTTATTTCTGAGCTCCTGATTCAAAATAAATAAATACGTATTTAAGCACTTTTTTAATTTCTTTAAGCACTTTTTTAATTTCTAATCCCTAGGAGGGTAAAAAGTGGGTTAAAGTTTATATAAATTTTTCTACGCAAGTTCTTAAGTTAGAGGCTTAAAATTTTGTTTCTGAGCTGCTGATTTAAAATAAATAAGTATTTTAAATCAGCAGCTCAGATATACGTATAGCGTTTCATTAAATTTTGCTTCCAGAGGGTGAAATAGGGGTTAAAAGTTTGTATGAAAATACTTCTTAACGCGAGCGAAGCCGCGGGAAAAAGCTAGTCATTAGACAAAATCCTTTGTCCTGAACTATATGCATTAAGGAAACAACGTACAGCCTAAACCACTGATCATAGAAACATGAAATTTGGGAGGAGAGTTCTTCGTATAAGGCGTGTGACGTACGCACTAAGAAGGCATTTTTCGAAATTCGTCTCCTAATGGGGTAAAATTGGGGGCTAAAGTTAGTATGGGAGAACGAGATTCCGCGGTCCGATCTGATCCAAAAATTGCAAAAACATTATTTGATACATATAATTGAAGGTTTTATTAATAGAATATCTATACCAATATTATAAGCTCGAAAGTGTGTCTCTCTGTCTGTCTGTCACCTCTTCACGCCCTAACCGCTGCACTGTACCGATTTTTCTGAAATTTTGTGCGGGGAAAGATATACTATTTTTTAACCCGAAAAAATGTACGGTTCCGTCGCGATAAACGAATTTTGGCGCAACGGAATTGCGGGCATCAGCTAGTTATCCATATATTATGCGTCGTCACATGACGCTTGATCAGTTCCGGAGCTACGTTGCTATAACACACGGACATAGACACGCCAAACTTTTAATATCCATCTTTTTGCGTTGGAGGGTAAATTAAGAGAAATACAATTAAAATAATTTTAGCTCAACCGTCATTTGCGAACTTTGTTCTCCTTCGTACACAAAGAAACATAAAATACAATTTGGTAAATAAAATATTTATCCTGATTTCCAATTACAAACTTTCCACTTTTTTCTTATCGGCGTCGCTCGTAGAAATGGGGTTCGATCCCCATTTCACGAATGTCACTTCGATCGCAACGTGGCGTTTAAGGGTGCTGTCTCAAAGTTCGAAAAAAGTATTCAAGTTAAAAAAGTTAAAAAACAAGAGTTTGAAGTTTACCAGGCTCTGGAAAGATTTTTATAGATTTTTTTTAAAGTGAAATTAATTGTTCTTGAAAAGAGAATTTAGGGAGAAATGAAAGAATCTCGCATTTTTTTAACACTTATTCGTTTTAATGAAGAACTCAGGAAAATTCTACTAAAAGCCGGTCGGGTCAATTCTTATTTCACACCGAAACATAACACGTCGATACGCGTACCTAGACGTATTTTGATTTTGGAACTAAAAGATTTCAATATTCCTTGCATGACGTCTCATGCAATTGAAGACGTAAGTGTAAGAAGATCTGCTTCTTCTAACTAACATTTAAAAATTTGGATTGGATTTTTGCGTTCATGGACTTTTTTGGACCCGAAAAATTATTTGAAATTATATTTTGTTTTGAATATAGTATTTACTCGAAGGTTACAAAATGTTAGTAATCCGCTTCTTCCACTTATGTCTTCAATTGAAGTCTGTCAATTCAATACAAATTTACAAAATATTTATCTAATGCGTATCGCATCATATTACGTTGTGAATTTACCCTTAAAAAACGTAAGCCGACGCTCGAGTTTGGAGTTTCGGGTTCTGAGAATCACACCCGGGGCGGAATTTATTCCACGCGTGCAGTGCGTGTGTGGAATAATAATATACTTTTATGGTCGCATAAAAATTTCCATCAAATGTAATCTTTTCTCGATTTACTTGGCAAAAGTGCTCACCGTGAGAGCAAACAACCAGCTGTTTTAGGGCTTAAGGGTCACTTCACATTGCAACACTACGCGTAGATGCGTTTTTAAATGCGCACCGAATTTACAGACTTCAATGGGACATTTTCTAAATTTTAGTTCGCAAATCTATAGTAGATGGCGCAACGATAGACAACTCTAGATTTTCTATTGGTTCCCCTCTGTTTTGAAATTAGCTACTATTGGTTCCCTACTGATCTGAAACTTCATATTGACAGCGTAAGTCATGTTCCTAAAAATGTATCAGTGTACTGTCCAGAGCACCATAAATTACATTCTTCTTTCTATTGGTCCAATATAGACATAAAACTCAGGCCAATAGTATAAGAAAACTCTGACAAATATGACAATTGTCAAACTGACAATTGACTTTTGGCAGCCATGGCACTTTGTCACTTCTTTGAGTCATCAATGATGCTGGATTTACGTTCTTCTCCCCAAATTATATTATCAGAATTTTTAATGTGTGTTATTGGTATATTATCTAACCAGTAATTATTTCTATCTTAAATGTTACGAAATCCAACATATGAAAGATTTGTGACATTTGTTGTGAACGACATATTAAATACAATAAATGGGACTATTGCATTCATCAGTAATAATTAAAACATCATTATAATAACTATTTTAATATATTTATTACAAAATAAAAGCTCTTTTCTAAATTTAAATGTATGAAGATTTACATATTTACCCTCGATTTAGTGGAAATCAATGCTGGTATCAACGATAGTTTCTATACATACGCCATCTAGCGGTCACGACGAAAACTGCTTGACAATCAAATTAAAAAGAAAAAAACAAACCAATGCGTGAGACGTCTTGCAAGTAACATTGAAAAAATATACGCGTAAGTTTACATATTATGTAAATTTACGCGTATCGTCGTGTCACGGTGTGAATTGACTCATTGGCCGTTTGTCAATGCCTTCAGCGTTAACGAGATTAGTTCGGCAAATAAAATGCCACTTTATATCATAGACTTTAGATTTCATTTTGCTCTGCGCCAGTACACACTACAGAGCAGCGAGGACATGGGCGCCAATGTCGGTCTAGCGTCCGTGGAATTTTATCGTTCCGAAATAATTTCGTTGCGCAAAAATTTGTATATCTCGCGGGAACCGTAAATTTCCCGGGATACTAAGTATCCTATACAATTTTGCCCAGACCCAATAGCTATTAGACAAAAAAAGATTAATTCAAATCCGGACAGTAGTTTCTGAGATTAGAGCGTACAAGCAGACAACTTTGTTTTGTCTGTATTTGTTCTATCACTGTTCCTTAGCACCCCGACATTGATTAGTTTGTAAAAATATTAAATGTACAGACACTCTAATTTTACTATTTTATTATATGTATAGATATGAAATAATTTTTTACTTTCTATTATGAGATTCATATACCTACCGATTGTTGCATTCATGGACAGAAATAAAAAATATAAAATCACTCGAAATCGACGGCCGAATAAAGAATATATTTGATTTGAATAATTGAATTGTTTTCCATTTCGCGGCCTAACGAGTAGTGCAAAATGTATTGAACATTTCCATGAAAAGTAGTAAGTAGAAAAAGTCGGACCCACAGATGTTATAAAATAGCATGACAGAAATTATAGTCTGCTTATTGCGAGACCACATTCGGGGCTAACAGGCTCCAAGTTGACACGTGATGCGATACGCGTTGGTGCATTTCTAAAGCGGAAAAAATACTGATCGGACGCGACTGACAACCGCGATCTAGACAATAATTGTACGTCGAAGTGTGCGAAGTAGAAGGCGTAAGTCGCGGACGTTTTGTATGGGCTGTCAGCCGCGTCTGACGCCAGTCGCGGTCGATTTGTATGGGCTGTCAGCCGGGTCCGATCAGTTTGTTTCCCGTTTAAATTTGCATTGAATTGTCAGACTTCAATTGCGCGAGACGTCATGCAACGTGACATTGAACTCTGTCAGTTCCATACATCATCTAGAAATGCATCTACGCGTCATGTTGCGTTGTAACTTGACACTCAGACGAGGGGTACATGAGAGTTGGTTGAGACACTACACTTCACGTTCCATAGAACTGACGTCTCGTCTCTCTCGTCAAATGAATAACGAATGTAGAGGTACTACATAATCGTTGATGTTCGTTCATCGTTCTTCGTTATTCGGCACGAAAATAATGCAAGCGTCCACATAATCATAAAAAAAAAAGAAGAAAGTCATAGGCGAGAATGCCCTCTACACAACATTATAATAACTTCCACACCGGTTTCGGTGACGGTGCTGGTTTCATAGAAACTAGGCCTGTTACGCAGGAGTAATTTTAGAGTGCCCAAGTGTGAGTGTGTGCGAAGTACACAAGACCTTCCTTTACTCTCATAAGTCATCACCCAATGGGACGGAAAACTGATACGACTGGCGAGAGATCAGGCGCAGGACCGACTTTTTACTCATCATCTTACTTATCAGACTATCTGGTGATCAGCCTACACTGTCCTAACCAAACTTGGAAATAACATGTTTCCAACGCGGGAATCAAACCCGCAACCGCGACGGGTGAAGAGCCGAGCACTGCACCACTAGACCACGGGGGCGTTTCTAACACTACACGTGATCACGTTTCATAGTCAATATTCGTCGATTATAAGGAGGAGTTATCATAGGTCATACGTCATTTTTATTGAAACAAGTGTCGCGCCGTGTCGCGGCGTGTCGTGTCGCAATAGTGCGGTCTCACCTTTAATGTAGGAAGGTAACCCGCGTAACCTTACCTTTTTCGCTGCAAGTCGGAACGCAGTCCCTCACTACCGTCAGCTCGCTGACATATTTCTGAAACAAAACACATAACTTAAGAAACTTGCGTACGCGTAACGAACTTGCGTAGAAAAATTTATGTATTATTGTGCATTAGGTATAAGTAATTAATAAATAAAATAAAATTACGATGCGCCCCGGCACGCCCCGTAAACAGCGTGCGCGAAGCTGCAAAACGCATATTTATGTGTTGTATGAATTATTACGCCCAGGCTCTATTCAAAATAGTCCCTGAGCTTTTATACTATCGAAGCTAAATTTAAATTTAATGGTCTTTATCGTATATGGAGTAGACAGGCCGTCACGTCACGGCTTAGCCCCGGCTTACCGTGACGTCGCGTGCTAGTTCAGATTACGCGGCTTATGATATCAAATTGACGTTCCCATTTTAATATTATTAACTAACTTTTTCTCGTAACTACGCTCGCGTTTAATTGAAAATCGTGTAAAATTACTAATGTTCTTGTGAGATCCATAGAGTCAAATGTTTTACCATTTTACCAAAACCAAAAGTGGCTTATGTCCTACTGTCCATCCTTTCAACTGTGTCTATGCCAGACGCACGATACATATAGACTGTAGAGACATTAAAAAAAATAAAAAACAAAACACTTTACAAGCTGAAAACAAACCGTCGGTCGCGACTAAGGTCTAGTTTACACGTATTGAGTTGATAAGTACTGAACTAAATTTTAACTTAATTTTAAGTTATTAACTTCATGTACACACAAAATTTAGTAGCAAGTGGCAAGTTAAATAACTTTAATTTAAGGTAAATTTTACCTACTTAGTTAACTAATTATATACTTAATACGTATAAACCAGCTGACAGCTCAAACAAAAACGTCCGCGGCTGACCTCAGACGTCGCTGACGGCCCCTACAAAACGTCCGCAACTTACGCCTTATAGTTTGCACACTTCAATGTACAATTATAGTCGGTTGCGTCCGTAAGGCGCGTCCGATCAGTATATTTTCCGGAGTACAGAAGTGTCCGCGACTTACGTCTAGTTTGCACACCTCAATGTACGATTATAATAATTTAGATGCTGGCTGTCAGCCGCGGTCGTTAGTCGCGACCGAAAGTTTGTTTTCAGCTTAAATTGAGTATGAAATTGAGTGCTTATTGTGTGAGACGTCACACAAGTGACATTGGACTCTGTCAGTTCCATAATCCTCCGTGTAACTACTTGTACTTTTATTTATTCTGTGGTGTAACGCAATTAAAGTCTGTCAATTTAATACAAATTTAGAAATACGTCTAATCGTATGACCCTAAGGCCGTGGCCGAATATGCAACGGCGTGGCGCCGTCGCCATCTCGGATTCGGCGTCGTGCCGGCGTCGGTGTATCGCTTCACTCCACAGCCGAACATATAACTTCTAATTTTTCGAAGTCGGTTAAAAATAAGTCGGGTTTTCCTTCCTGACGGTATAACTCCAGAACGGACGAACCGATTTCCACGGTTTTGCATTAGCTTAAAAGTTAATACCACGTGGACGGAGTCGCAAGCATCAGCTAGTTACTAATAAATTCTGTTCTCTACACGGGGGTTTATTAGCCGTTTGGTACGAGCTGCATAATGCAGTTCGTTACGTATTTGCAACAAGAAAACAACCTGCATAAATGATGACATTCCGATAGTCAATGGCATTTTCGAAAAATGCTACCTGAATTTAGTATTTAGAGAAAAAACCATTAAAGAGTTTGAAGAGAAAACGGTAATAGCGCTGAAATGTTTACAGATTATTATATACTTCTGTTGCCGCTAGACTAACAAAATATACTGAATACAAAATAAAATAAAATATATATATATATAATATTTACTAATACAACAAACTTTCTTTTCGTTTTTGTTGCTTATTTTCTTTCGAACATAGATGTCGCGCAACGAAAACGCGCTTTCTCAATTTTTTGCTCTTTTATAGGTACGCGCACACTTTGACGGAGCGTGCCGATGCGTGCCGGGGCTCAGCGTATTATCGGATTTTGACTACGTCAGTGTGACCACTTTTAAATCACTTGTGTGCCAAATGTACCAAAAACGTTACCTAATTCTACTTAAATCTTTAATAGATTATGTGCCATGTTTATGCTTCCACCAATAAAATTATTATATATTCAATATTTTTCGTCAT
>JAOTAV010011285.1:0-26969 GCA_026546445.1 Cyclargus thomasi | reverse complement strand
AAAAAAAAAAAAAAAAAAAAAAAAATATCCACAGCCGAACATATTAACCTCCTCGTTTTTGGAAGTCGGTTAAAAATCACCCAATTTTTCCCAATATTTCCACTGATTCTCTTATCCTATTGTTCGCTGCATCGATAAATGACCTATCCAACATAAAAAAAAGTTCCAGTTACTAAGATTAACGCGTTATATTCAACGATATTTATTACTTCGTCTCTATAACAGCGTGGAGCAAGGTACCCGGGTACATTTCGAGGTGTCGTTCGAGCCAATCTTCACGGCGGTGAGCACGGCGGAGGTGATGACGGTGCTGGCTCGGGAGATCCTAGAGCCGCCCTTCTTAGACATCGGCGCTCTTCCCGACACCCTGTTTATAGAGGTCAGTATACAGTGTAAGCATTCAAATTCATTTATTTTGCTTCATGTGTGTTACATAGATCTTGTTTATGAAATATTTATAATTAGGTTCAACACATAGGCCCATTTAGGCATGCAAAAATGAAATATTACGACAAATTATGGTATTAATTATTATATTAAATGACCTGATTTCAAATTAATACATTAAATATTATAATGTCCTGCAATTACCAATAAGTAGTTATTAACTGATTAGTAATTAATATTATTTCCAACAATTATTATTAAAATTTCATTGTCATAATTTATCTGTTAAAAGTATTCAAAATATATCAAACGTTATAATAATAGTAACTTGATTTTTAAGATTATAAGTCAAAATATTAATAATAGGCCAGATTAACAATTAGGATGCAGTCTAGGGCGCGAGGATCGGAACGGGGCGCTAAAGTGTTTTCGCGTGCACTGTTAAACTTGCGTTATTCAATCCTATGTATTTTCTATAGGTACTAGGTAGTATCCGTTTATGCATAGTGTTGAGCTTTCACTAATCATAATGTGCTATAAACGAATTTAACCGCAACGATTTTGCGGGCATCATTTAGTTAAATAAAATTTCATTTCATTTTCAGGAAGTTTCCATGATAACGTCTCAAGCTTTGAAGGAAAACGACGCTGTTACAGAAGTTCCAACTACGGAGAGTGTTACAGTGGAAGTGGCTGAGGAGGTTCGAGAATGTTCGCCGCTGACTCTACCGCTGTGTTCACGACTACCCTACAACACCACCACATATCCCAACTTGGTCGGTCATTCGTCGCAGGACGCTATTCTGAAGGACTTGGTCGCGTTTAGAGAGCTACTCGATGCTGAATGCTCAGACCTTGCTCAAGTAAGTCGTACTGTATTTTAAAATGTACATTTCACATAGAAACAAAAAGGTTTAAAGGCAACGCACCTGCAACCCTTATGATGTTGCGAGTGCCCAGGGGCAACGGCTGTTACTTTCCTTCTGGTGACCCGTTTGCTCGTTTGGCCCCTAATTTTTGTTGGTGTTTTACCCAAATGCTATAACCACTTTATAACTTTGACAAATACTTTGACAGATCTGTTTTACAGTACAATAACATGGACATAATAAGAATTTGGGCTAGCCCTTTACTTAGAGGTTTAAGAAATAAACAGTAAACCGCTCCTCTCTTCCAGGACTTCGTATGTCAGATGCTGCAGCCACGCTGCGACAGCGACCGGCTGGTGTCGCCGTGTCGCTCGTACTGTCGCGCCTTCCACGCCGGCTGCGGCTCGCGGCTGCCCGAGCGTCTGCGACCGCACTTCGACTGCGCGCGATTCCCAGAGTATTTCGGACCGGGATCATGCGTCACTGAACCAGGTCGGATATTGTATAATTCATCCGGTCAGGACTCAGGTCTCTCTTTTCTGGGCATAAAGGCATCACAGGCAAAGAGCACCCTATATTTATAATACTCTTACAATGTAAATTTAGGCAGTAAAAGTTAATTATTCTATTTATTCCTGCCTCGCTCACCTGGTATTGAATTAAATTGACCACGTTCATGTATTCTATTCATAAAAAGTGACGTTAATAGTTATATTAATAACCTAAAACATTCCATGTGCCATACTTCCAAATTACATATCAAAGTCTGTATATCCATTAACAACCGCAAGAGTTGCTTACAGATTGTCTCGGAGGTCTCCAGCGTCTGGCTCTATCGCGACGCGCGTGTGACGGCGTGCCCGACTGCGCGGACGCGGGCGACGAGCGTGCGTGTGCACACTGCGCGGGCGGCGGCGTGCGGTGCGCGTTGCACACGCGCTGCATCCCCGCGCGTAACCGCTGCGACGGCACACCGGACTGTCCCGACGGCAGCGATGAGACTAGTTGCTGTATGTCTCTTTTCAATATGCCAAATAAAGGAATACTAGATTTTTTATTATTTCCAACGCCTACATAATTTGAAATTAAAATTTGGTTGTACTAAAATGTCGATAGATTTCTATGAACATCAAAATTGGTGTCAGATTATGTTACTGGTTTTTATGTTGTAAACCAATAATCAAAACAACTATTTTAAATAATTTAAATTTGGTAGAACTAAAAATGTTGATATACTTTTATGAACACCAAAATTGTTGTAAGATTATATTACTGGATTTTTATGTTGTAAAGGTAAACCAATAATCAAAACACCTAGAAGTTTATCATTCCTAGACATCTTAAAATATTCCTAGATTACATTTTTATTGATGCACACCTAATATTTTACAATATATTAATACTCATTATTTGAATACAGTGTGGGTGACGCGGTCGTTGGCTTCGTGGAAGCGTGAGAGCGGTGAGTCGACGCTCGGAGCGGTCCGCAGCCGCGGCGGATACGCGGTTTGGTCCGAGCGCGGCCGCTCCGGCAAAATCTGCGCTGAACCTTATGAGAACGACAAAAGGGCTCTCATGAATGTCGCAACATCACTTTGTACTGCAATGTCTTATAAGTATGTAACTTACCACCTGATTTTCATAATCAATTTAACTTTGGAAGCAAATACACATTAACTGAGACGTTGTTTCTTTGTGCTTAGATCAGCGATATCGGCCGAAGCTGTTATAGACGTTGAAGCGACCGACTTAGATGAGGACACAACTGAAGACCCGTTTCAGCTGACGAGACTCACAAAGGACGACCCCGAATACGTCAAGATAGTCGACCCCTTAGCGGCTGAAATTTCGTTTACAAAGACCGAATGTCCACAAAGAAAAGTTATAAAAGTTGTTTGCGATCAACTCGGTGAGTACTATTTACGGTGTTTTATTATTTTTAAAAAATATCTAGTAAATGATTATTTTTGTAAAAATAAGATTTTTATGTCTAATCAATGTTGTTATCCAGAATGTGGACTACCGTCAGCAAGAGGAGCGCGTGCTGAAAGAGGCGTAGATGGCCTGCTGCGGTCCGCCCTACCAGGGGACTGGCCCTGGCATGCGGCTCTCATGCGCTCACATGTCCACGCCTGCGATGCGGTCCTAGTACATCCCTCCTGGCTTATAACGACGGCCTCTTGTTTCCAAGTGAGTTAACACAAATTCTCTTTCACATTTAGCCAACGTAATGTCTTGTATACTCATTATATTTTTCTTTCAGGGTCAACCGAAAGCTGAGTGGACGGCAAGATTGGGTACGGTGCGTATACAGAGCACAACTCCGTGGCAACAGGAGCAGCGCATAATCGGCATGGTGCGCTCCCCGGTTGAAGGCAGCATGATGGCCTTAGTGAGACTCGAGGAACCAGTAGAAATTACGGACTTCGTCCGACCCACTTGCCTCCCGGAGGATGGTTTTAAAATCGATGAACAGAGCATGTGCAACTCGTTGGGCTGGACGAGAAATAGAGACCAGTTGCAGAGGATACATGTGGTGCCGACGTCCATGAATACCTGTGAAAACGTCAGCATCGCCACAGGGAATGGCCTTTGCGCTGAACCTCTATATGACCAAGACGATTGTGACGTAAGTTTAAAGATATCTATAGTATATTGAAAGCAAAGTTCTTAGTCAGCAAAAGAGAGAGAGAAAGATTAGTGCGTAAAATGCATTAAAATTTACAATATCATAAATTTTCTCCTTTTTTCAGGAGGAGGAATATGCAGGCAGTTCAATGATGTGCTTTAATGACAAAACAAAGCGCTGGTCAGTGTTGGGGGTCAGCGGCTGGAGAATTGCGTGCTCAAAAATTGGCATAGGAAGACCTCGTATTTACGACTCAGTAGCGTCACACGTCGATTGGATTCACAAAACAATATCAAACTCATCGAGGTGACCATGGTCAACTGAAAAGACTGTCCTCTTGTCTTAACAAAATTTGATTGTTAAGTTTTGTATCGTTAATGTATTTTATGTAAGTTCTTATTGTTTTGTAACATAGTTATTGTAAAGAAGAATAGTTTATATTATTAGGTATATTATGAATTGTGTAAGTAATGTAAATATAATTTTAAGTACAATACCAAATAAATATTAAATTATTATTATTGTGATGGATCAGATTTCACTTATATTGTTTAAGTGTAAAATATGTTTATTACTGTGGAAGGTAGCCCAGTTAACCAACTTAATAAATACAAACCAGTGTAAAGACTGGTAACTCAAAATTTGTAAATTGTTTTAATAAATTATTTTTTTAAATAATTATATTTTTTTCCCTTAAAATGACAATGTTAAATATAGCCTATATATAAAGTCAAAGAAGTGGTCAATGAATCAGACTGCCAGCACTGGCTTGACATTCACCTAGTGTAAGTTAAAAAAAATTCTATTATAGAGGCCAATATAGTGCCATTGCTGGCCACCTATTGTATGGGCCTCTCGTGTTGGCTTGATGTAAACTATACATGATGCTAGCAAGTACATGACATGAATAATAAATTGCCCCATAAAAAGCACAATTTTTGCTTATTTTAGCTCTGTAGTGGTACAAAACCTTTTGCGCTAAGTCCAGCCTAAGGAACACATACCCAAAGTAGCTTAATATTAACAAAAACATTTTCTCTACTCAAATTTTTTAAATTTAAAGTTAATCATTTTCCAAGTTTAACTTCATAATATAATTTGCTTTAATGTACAATTTTATACACAATTCTAAAATAGCAGCTTTAATCATAACAAACAATCTAGACAACCTCAATTTCGAATTCAGTATTTAAAATAAAAAAAAAATTAAACAAATCAGTCTCAATAAATAAAAGCAGTAAAGTGATGGCAACATGTTTAATAATTCTTAAATGTTAACAAAACAAAATAATATTAACTAATTAATAACACTACTAATGAGTTTATTTTAAAATGCCTTCCTCTCTTAGTTCATTTTTAATTTTTTCTTGTATGTCTTCAGGGAAATTTTCCAATTCCTTATAAATATACTTGTGAAGATCTACAAGTGGCCGATAGTGTAGGTGAACAACCTGTGATCCGGTTATCATAGTAGCAAATGCTGCTGCTGTAAATGTGAGATATCGAGACCAAGAAACACCTGCTGGCATATTTAAATAGTAGAATACTTTTGAAGTTTCTCTTCAACTATGTTCTTAGCTTGCCTCTTTTTAAAAGTATTATAAAAATTTATCTGACCAACTTGCCAGTTAATCATAGAGTATTCCAAAGCCGCTCCGACAACGAAGAATATAGGCAAGAATCTATACATTCCTAATGCTTTCTTGCCAGGCCATTTTTCTACTAAATTGTGAATCCATCCTATTCTCATTTCAAATAAAACATACAAAAACTTCTGTACTACTGTTTCCAATTAGAAATCTTATACCAGCACTCTCAGCGTACCATATAAAATAACGTGATGATGAAAACTTTTCTTTCTTTTTGTTTACGTAATAGATTAAGCAAAAATATTAGCTAGGTTATATTTTATTCATATATTTTTGTCATATGACAATTATTTTTTTAAATTTTCATTTGTCACTGTCAAAGTTAAAGGCTTCACTCATCTCACATCTGACCATGAAGAAAAGGGCGGGATGTGAAAAAATGTTGTGTTTTTTATTTTTTCGCTAAATTTGTGTTGTTCTGGGTTTTGATGCGTTACAGTGTTAGAATATCAACCATTACATATTCCATATTATTATGTGAATAATATGGAATATGTAATGATTGATATTCTATATTGTGAGCAAGCGATAGCACTTTAAGGAACGTACTATATTATGATTTATGTATTCCTCCAAAGCTCCATTTGAAATTTTAGTCTACCACTTTACTAAATTAAATTGATGCTTTGACCGATGTTTTTTCTTGACTTTGACTAGACTTTAGACTTGACTTGACGATATTATGAAGGGCTTGCCTTCGGCGCCTTGATATACAATCAAGGCGCCGCCGCGCGCCGCCTTCGCTCACGACCCGTGCGACGAATATTTAGTGACAGCGCGGCACGGGTCGCCTGCCTAGTGCTTCGCGCTACACGATCCGATAGAGTAAAAGAGTGGAGTGATATTTCTAAGCATGAAATCGTGTACTGTTGTGGCCCGCTTTGTCGGTCATAAGTCATAACATTGTAGTTGAACTGTTTGTTTTTTGTTTAAATGTTCTGTTGTTCCGCTTTGCATATATTCCCACTATTATAATTCATAATTTTAAATTTACAAATTATAATTATAATGAATTTAATTATCAACTAAACATTACAAAATAAATTATAAACTATAAATACGAACAAAAAAGCGTCAAACTCATGAAATAAGCTTTTCATAATATATAAGTTTTGAATAAAGTTGTCTGGGCTTATAAAGAAGTATTTTAGTTTAAAAAATAAATAAGTAATCAGTAAACTAGTTTCATATTCATTCTATATAAGCCATTTTTAATTAAAATCGCACAACAAGCAATAATGTGATTTGTTTTTCTTTTCTAGTTTTAATTTAAATAAATGTAATTAAATGTTGATTCGACAAGATTCCAAATATCGATGATATCGCTCGTCTCATTGCATTGGAAACTATAGCGAAGTTGACAAGCAAAAATGGCTACGTGCTGGCCCATGATGAGCCTATGATCTAGTGGACAAAATCAAAGGAGGAAATTTAAAAAAATTATATCAACTGTCAAAAGCCAAATTGACATAATCAGCTGTTAAGTGTTGACAGTTGTTAACACATCAAACATAATATATTATAATTTATACATCAATTGTAAACTAATTTTGAATCTGGGAATATCAACAAGTTTTATTTTGATACTAGCCTAGCCTAACTGTGTACCTTTTATCTGTGAAAACCACGTGAAATTCGAAAAATTCTGTGAAATGTGAAAATACCATAAAATAAATATCCGGGTACTACGTAAAAGAAGTAATGAAAAAAATTACACCTTTTATTAATAACGATTCAAATAATCTGAAGGCAGTAAAACCAGTTAAGATAACTGAAAGTCGACTCCTAAAACTAAATTCAAAATCCTGGAGCATAATAACAGAGTTTTACATAGAATCAGTCAAGATTAACTACTATAAGCCAGGCAATGTGACTTCTGCTGCAGTTATTAAAATAGGTGATGTGTCAGGTACAGTCACTGGCGTCATAAAGGGATCAGCGATCGGAGCACTATTCGATTTGTCCCATGCAGAATGGCTACAGATTGAAAGTCTTTGCTCCTTTCAGCAGCAACTTTTTTATAGATATTTTAAAGACGGATTAGCAAGAAACTTTAGGTGTGAACAAAAACTTTTCTATGAATTCTGTAACACTAATCAAACACAAGAAATACTAGCAGCTGTTTATGCAAGGTGTCCTAATTTAAGAAGCAAAGACAAAGATGATGCCGTTGTTCAGATATTTGATTTGTATAAAGCCAACAAGCACATAATAGATTTATACAAGGAAAGTTTAAGAATGTAATGTAATGACCTTAGCAAATAATATTACAAAGGTTTTGGATATACAATAATATTCCGGTGTTTAATTACCGAAGGAACCAGAATGGGCCTGGGCAGCCTATCCCAGGGTATGCTGCCGGCTGCTCCTAAGGTGATTTGGCCCTAGGACAATAGGAACTGATTTAGTAAATTAGTTTAATGTTTATTGTTAATGTACTATTAATTTACTTAAATATACCACTCTTTTATAATTGTACTTTTTATTTTAAGTGCTGTTGCTACAGTAATAAGATAGAGTTAGTATCTATACTAAAGAATATTTGAATATTTTTCTTTTCAAAATTGTTTCACAGCTACATGTAGCTATTTAGCACAACCACTATGATGATAACTGATAAGATTAAATTGATTTTAAAATTTATTTCTAAAATCCAAATCCCAGAATCACCACTCTGATGATAACTAACAAGATTAAATTGATTTCAAAATTTATTTAAAAAAATTTAAGACCCTGAATGAAGGACAAAACACTGTACTACCAGAGTTAGTTGATTTATAACCAGATTGAGGACACAAGTGATTTGGTCAAGACTCAAGTTATGTCAAAGCCATTCGACAGATCACAACTTACAAAGTATTGACATATTTCGACCAAGTGACATATATATATCCCCATAAACTAGCTAGGAATTAATTTCTTCAATATAATTCATGTCTTGTCTTAAGATCATGATTTAAGCAATCATAAATAAATATTTATCATCAAAGTTATTTTTTGCTTGCTTAGGTGGTGATCACAAGTCATACTTTGATAATAACCATTAACCACCCATGAAAATAAAATCGTGCAATATAAATTCGCTTTGCACATGGTTCCTATCATTGTCTTCGGTGCATAACTACATAATATTGTAGTCTTGTATTAAAATTAACTAGATGGACATAATAGATGACTATTGACTATTAACAGCTTGTATGTAATATTGTCACGTAATCGGACAAGTCGAAGTAATTTGCATTATAAAATAGTTATAGATCTAAATAGACATTATCGAATCAGTTGCAACAAGTCATTCCGCGTAGGTGGTGGTCTGGGTGGTAACTTAGAGTGGTGGGCGTCGACATCTAAATGGTATAACGTTTTCACTACGAGGAGAAATAAATATTTGGTTCTCCTCAAAGCTCGCGCGTAGGCTGCGCTCGACGTCACCCGTCAGTGATATCTGCGTTAGCGCAAGGAGCGAACGTGAGCGCGGTAGCCGCGTATTCGATTGTAGCTGCAGCGAACATTGTGCACCGGTGACAGATGGACTTACAGATCGCGGGACAATGGCGTCGGGAGTGGGCCGGCACGGCAGAGTTCGGAGATGTGAGTACCCTGCACCACCAACTTAATGCAATCCCAGAGATATTTCTGCTAGCTCTACACGGAAACTATAAAGAGGGAAATTCTTCAAATATTTCTCATAGTTTCCTATTACTTAATCTAGATCAAGTTACCAAATTTTACTTCTAATTCGATTAAATAGTTAAATATTTAAGTGGCTGGTAAAAAAAATTAAACGTAACATTTATAAGAAATAACAACGTAGGTGGAAGAGAATCAATGATACATTGTATTTAGACTCTATTTTCTACATTTCCTATACAAGTTACTTAATTCTTCTTTTATTTACTATTCAAGGTTAATTCAATATATTAAGACCTAGAAAAGCTTAAATGATTTATGTTAATGGTTAGTCTACCAGGTCTTCAACTACTCTAGTTAGGTAGATTTTCAAATGCAACTTAACGTTTTAAATTTTTTTATGAAAGCTTAATTGATTGAGGTCGGATTAGCAATGAAATTAATGGAAGTTAAGTTATGGCATTTATTTACATGCGGTCATTGCCAAAAGTAAAGTTGTCTTTACCTTTTTCGGCGGAGAACTTAACGCGGCGCGATTGCTCAGACAACAGAGATTGATTGTTATGCAAAATTGAGTCATTTACACTACTGCTACAGAGCTCAAAAACACTTAACGGCCGATTATAACTCACCTGAACCAGTCCATCCAGTTCGCTTTAGTTTTTAGCAAAAGATAAAAACTGCATGGTTTAAAAATATACCGTTTAGACCGATCTTAAAACTCGATAACCGAAGGGCGCTATCGAAAGTTTAAATTAGACTGCAGTTTTAATACTTCCTAAATGCCTTACTTACGAATTCGGTCATCAAATGCTCTTTATTTATATCATTAACGTTACTCCATACCACTAAATTAACGTGGGCAGGCAGATAAATATTGCTGATTAGTACCGGAGTAGTTATAGTTACCTCGCTCTATCGTTATCTATCTACAGAATAATTTGTCCAAGCCAGACTATTCGTCGCCTTTTGCAAGTTGCAACACATGCAGGTCAATTCATAGTTCCTTAGTTGTAATGTTTGTACTTTGTATAATATCTTACCAGACCAAAACTTTATTCATGATTTACGATCAGTCGAATTGAATTCGTCAACAAAGTCGTTTAAAGGAAATACCCTTTACAAATGTGACATATACGGTTTGTCACCGCTGTAATTCCTGAAATATTCAGAACACGGCAACACCAAAAAAAAGGTGACAAATCCCATTTTAAAAGGTTCTCCAATCTTCACTAAGATGCTTATTAATAAGTTAGGTATATGTGATTATAAATACCAATAACATTAAAAGCAAAATAATACAGTTTTTAGCAAGTGGCAGACAAAACGGAGCTGTTTGTAACTTAAAATATCATCATTTCACACGTTGGTATAAAAATGTATTACATGTAAACAAATCGGCAGTGAAAGTGCTAATTATGAGGATGCTGTAAATTCAAGTTTTTAGTCTCGGTGAGAACTTCCTATTTATGCGTAAAGACTTTCGTTCCGCCTGTGGGCCGTGACTTCCTATTCGTCACTTTAGTTATTTTGTTGTTACTTGTTTGCCTTTTGAATGAATTTATACATATACTCAAGTACTTCTTCATCTGCACAACAACTTTCGCCAATTTTTAAAGTAACTTGTAAAATCTGCGAATTACCTTTCAATACTTGTATACGTAGATAAATTTTAACCAATGAAACAAAATATCGAATTTTTTCATTTTAAATTAAATATTTTATAACAAATTACCTTTATTTTACTGAAATTTGAATCGGATTCATTTTATTGTCTTCAACATTTTCTACAAGAATTTACACCAATAGGTCCCTACAAATAGGTCCTTCATCGTTAAAAAAAAATTGTTCTTCAAAATATTGACCATAGATATGATCATAGTTTGTGCATATTCCGGAAATCCTACGAAGGTCGCGGGTCGCGGCGTGGCTTTGCAGATTACAAGTTATCATTACTATTGTATGCCTTACCTTTAACTACGTACAATATTTACGTACCTACCCGTAATATGTTTCATTCGGCCAGGCCACCCCTAGGGCTAATGGGGCCCTAAGTTAGCTCGGGGAAGGCAATCATAAATACGTCTCTAATTGTCACAGAGACTAATCGAAGTATTTATATAAATAAAAATGTTGTAAAGTTTAATTAAAAAATAATTTGTATACACAATTACAGCTGTAAAGGTTACATAAACTGACATAACCGTGTGTAAAGGGCACCAAGTGGCTAAGTCAATGTCGTGTCCAAACGGCGTAAATCCTTATTTTGGCATTGGAGGTAGTTTACTAATTTCATAACCTTAACATACAACAAAAGTTGTTTTCTTTAAGGTTAAAAATAATAATAGTTTATGCCAATTAAGTTCACTTAAGATACTTCAAGAGCAAATATTTAAGTGAAACAATGACATGAAATATCATCGATACATACTTATACCAATTACCATACACCACTAAAATACCTACCATTATGTACTAAACCAACTGGAATTGTTTATGTTCAAAACCCGGCAAGACAACGTCTGTCGGGTCGCCGCTAGTAGCTTTTAAGGAGTGCTTTGCTACAGTGAGAACTGAGCAACTATTTAACGATTTTGATACAGGAAACGTTTGCCAAATACGACTACGTGCAAAAACAGATACGGTGTAGAATGTAGATGCTTAGAGATTTAGTTTACTCATTAAAAAAGCAAAATATAAAAGTCAAGCCATATTTGTCAGAATTCCGCGTCGTAAAGATCAATTTGATCTATCGCTTACGACGACTCGCGTTGACCAAAAAAGTGAACACCGGACAGGACGCACATAAATCTTCTCGCCATATTTAATGTTTATCTTTTTCAAAGGATTTTTTTGTCTTAAAAATTCGCAAATTCTTTCGTGATTTATTAGAACTTACAATTAACATTTTTTGAACAGTGTTAGGTTAATATGCCAGAAGCTTAGGGGTGTTGTTCCTATGACTTTGCTAAGCGACCAGTGGAGCAACAATGGTCTTTTTACCTGACTGCGCCAGAAGGAGTTTTATGTTTTTTGAGAGTATGTATGTATGTATAATTGTTTGGCACGCTCTGCAGCCTAAACGGCATAATGGATTTTAACGTATGAGGTACTTGTTAGTCGTTTTGATATCGCTAGTGATACTGGGTACATTAAAAAATTACAAGAAACAAAATGGCGGATTTCGATGTCAAAATGTACGGTGCCAAAAAAAATTTCCGCCCATTTAGGAAATGTAAATAACTTAATGTTTAAAATATTACATTGGTTTCTGAAGTCGGGTTTTCTGTTTTTGAACATTTAGTTTGTTGGTTTTACAACCTGAGGCTATGAGCCATCTCCCCTAAGCAGTAGAAAAGTCAGTCTTAAAACCAATTGTCTTCTACCTATATACATAACAGTAAGGTAGTGGAACTAGTGAACAATAATAGTAAGAACTATACTTTTAGAAAAGTACCAAAAAATATATTGCTATTTACAACCAAGACCCAAGTACATTAGTCAACATAAATATCCATAAGATTCGATGACTTAAGTCTGCGCCTACGCAGAACCTACGATTTGTATGGCATTTAATGTATTTAGTCTAAAAGTTTACTTAAGAATTCATCCACAAAAGGATAGTTTCTTAATACGACACTGGCTAAAGTAATCGTAATAGCTCGAAACTATTGCTTTTGCCTAATGAGTCTTCGCCTGATATAAAAAGCTTATAAATATTCATATTTCTAAGATAAGAATATCGATTTGCTTAATTAAAACTTCGCAAAATATGGTCAGTGGGCGAGCGA
The DNA here is from genome assembly GCA_026546445.1 of Cyclargus thomasi. Classification (NCBI taxonomy): domain Eukaryota; kingdom Metazoa; phylum Arthropoda; class Insecta; order Lepidoptera; family Lycaenidae; genus Cyclargus; species Cyclargus thomasi. Next base: position 14,014 of record JAOTAV010011285.1, on the reverse strand, counting down.
TGATGATTCAGAAGCCATCGATCGGAGTTTCCCGAAGCAAAAATTTGTTGCGTCAGAATTTCCTAGCGTAAAGTCAATGACCAAGCGCTGACCCGTCGCCACTACGTTGTTAATATTAGTCCTTTCACACTTTTGTAGTTCACTAGATAAACAGCGTACCGTTACAGCTACCGCGAATGTGGCGACCTTACATTTTGGTTTCCTTTCGGATGACGCAAGCTTATCCTCCGAGGCCTACGTCACCTCCTATACTACCGGTTACAAGTTTTCTGTAATGCATGCATGTCTATCCGTTTTTTTGTTATAAAGAATTTCCAAAGCTAATTATGCCGTATTTTTTGTGCCAAAATAGTAAATATACATCGTATAGAATGAGCATACTTAATAGCTTGAAATAATAGTTCCTCAAATAGGTAAACACAGTAACGGCTCAAAAGAATCTTAAAACAAATTAAAACATTTGATTTTACTTCCGAACAATAATACTTACGAGCGTACGGAAGAGCAGGCATAAAATATTAAGATCTCTCATCAGAATTTCTGAGAAAAACACTTTTAAACCACACGTTATAATAATTCTTACGAACTCACAAAAAATAACATCTAAAAGAAAAAATAAAGGTTGGTAGGAACCTACATGAATCACACAAGGTCATTGATTCATCGAGTGTGTATGGTCTACTTAATTTGCAAGTTAAATCTATTTTTTGTTTGTTGAGATCTTGTGGCAGCAGAAGATACGCCGTTGTGTTTGGGATGCTAACAAGGAAACGTGTTAATTCATGCATAGGAATTTTCGGGACACGCACTAGCACTTGCACCGTGGGTTATTCAAACATTATTTTAGCGTATCAGTGACACAATTTGGGGTATTTGGACAAATCGTCATGATTTCCAACAAAAATTCCTTACTGCAAAATCGTGAGATTCTCCTCTGCCACAGAGTAAAATGCAGAGAAGCTCATTGATTTAAGCTAGTCTTACCCGATTTTCTGATAAGAAAAATTTGGGCGCCTGTCAGATACTTACCATACTAAAATCTATCAGAAAATTTGGATATTATACAACAAAACAAATGAGAAGAGTGCGTTACGATTTACGGCGCGGCGGGTCGTCCAAATTTTTCTAATCAGAAATTCCGATAAACTGCGGCCCCGAACAAAGGTTCTGTGATATATGGATATAAGCTCTATCAGTTTTTTTTTCCTAAGATCATAAGATTTATGAATCGTCCGTATTGAGTGTTTGTCACTAGATATCTAATATGTTTGACCTAATAACACATGTTTCATGGCCTACCTACATATCGAGTTCTGATATTATATTGCTGACAGCAAATTGTTGCCTGATCAAAATGTGCATAATATATGCAGTACGTATTGGACATAAATTAGGGAATATGCATGCATTTTTTTTCTTTCAATAAACAAATCTATCGTTATTGAAAAACGATGTGGTCCAATCAATTAAAAAAAATTGGAAACAACAAAGTTACAAGCCTTTAAAGTAATCAGTTATAAAGAGAGATCCGATATTCTTCATTGATTGTAACGTCAAATTCTATAAGCTGCATACAAGGCTCATACTAAATTACATTTTGAGAGAAAGGGAATACTTAAATCGCAAAAACTATCTTACTTATTTCTCAACATGAATTTGAGATCTTATTGTTATTATGTATATCTTGTAGCCAACTATCTTACTATTTTGCATTCAATAAATATTAAATGCAAATTATTAATTTATACGCTACTAGGTGTTGCCCGCGTCTCCGTCCGCGTCGTAACAAAGATGAAAATTATTATTTTCTGTTTTTTTTTTCTCTTGAATTTTCTCCTGCCTTTTTTTGCTATAAAACTCACGGAACCCGAGCCCCTTTTGACGAATGCAAAACCGTTGAAATTTTTGTGCGTTCTGGAGTTATATAATCAGAAAGAAAAACCCGACTTATTTTTATATAATATTACTAATGTTTTTACAGCTGTTGCCTGCCGACTCCGTCCACCTGGTAACTTTTCTCTTGAAATTTTTCCTAAATTTTTTTCTACAAACCTCACGGAGCCCAAGACCTTACCAACGAATGCAAAATCGTGGAAATCGGTTTGCGCGTTCTGGAGTTACATCGTCAGGAAGAAAAACCCGACTTCTTTTTATATAATAGATTGGTGGGACTATGTAAACTCATTTTCGGTTACGATTCTGTGTGCGGAGTTAGAGAGAACAAAATTACGCATGTCCCCCATCTGGCTATGAATCAACTTCACTAATATATCGACGTGCAATAAAATTGAGAATATAACATTTCAGGTGATAGAAGGCGGAGTGACGCGACGCGTGGCGCGGGCTATGGAGGTGCTAAACGCGAGCGCTCCCGGCGCCCGCGTGCGGGTGATGCGCGCCGCGTACCACTCCACAGCAGCGCCCGGACGACCCGCCTCCACCTACTTGATGCACTCATCCCGACAGGTAATACTGCTCCTATACTAAAATCACTTGACCGAAGCAAGAACGAATTCTAGCGGCCTCACTAATAAACATAGAGCAAACGCGAGACTGAACTTTTTGGAGTTTGCTGCACTCCATAGACGTTTAGTCTCATAGAGCCCCGCACCCGCTAAGCTCATAACAATAAGACAAGAGACAGTAACATATTAGACTACTTATTTCTAATTTATTATTTATTTGGTTTATTAATAAACTGGTCGCTGTAATTTAATGTTCAATGGATGTCTTTTTACAATATTTAACTCATTAGAACTTTAAATTATAATCAACTGTCATACTAGATCAGGAATTTTTAACAGCACCCAGCAGGCTTAGTATAGCCATCGAGGAAGAGTTTCTCTCTACCGCAGACAAAGTGGCAAATGCACTAAGGAAATCTGTTAGTTAGTCTGTTATCCCGACAATTCGTCAGCTTTCTATTCTTTCGCGTTTCTACGATGCTAAGCGTGCTGGTCAATAAGTAGATTCAAAAGTCTTTTGTAAAATTATTTTAATTTATGATCAAGTTGTTGCCTACATTTCTCACAGTTTTTTTAATAAAAGAAATAGCTTTCTAAGACTTTCTAAAGAATTTCTAATTTTTACCATACTAAAGACAAAAGGTAATTTACTCCCTATTTAGACATTACATACGGAAAAAACTGCGATAAAAAAAAATTGTTTGTTTTCAGGTTATATCTTCCGGAAATCGTTTTTTGGAACAATCATCACCCTCATTACCCAACAAACCACTAGAAATATCATCAACACCATTAGAATCATCACACGACAGCGAAGCGGAAAGAGAAAACTATAAGGTGACTGAACCAGACGACTTGGATATTTCGGAACCATCCAAATGGAAAGGTTCAAGCTCGAAGTCCTCTATAAGATTTCCGAGCGAGGAATCTTCGTCGGCCGATAACGCCAGCATCATCGACCTCGACTCCAGGACGAACAGCAGAAACAGTTTTCGTAGAAGTTTCAGAAGAAAAGAGGATCCAATTTTAGAAGGACACAGATCGAATCCAAGAGTTTCCCCACTTTTGGATGCGCCTGTGGCATTAAGTACTCTGAAATATACGTCACTATTGAACGGAACCGACGACTGGAATAACAGGAGAAAAAGTTACAGTTTTGAGGAACCGGTGCCATCCCAGACGTCCTTCAATAAAAGAATTCCCCAAGAAAAGGATAAATTCGCATTTGACTCATCTACTGACAGTGGAATCTGTAAATCGTCCGAAATCGTCGATGACCAGAAAAATTTTAGTCACCTAGATAAATCGCCATTTGAATCAGAAAACAGAACGTTCCGAGATTGGCTCTCAAAAAACAGATCGTACAAAATGAAACCAATTAAAACGAAACATTTTGACGACGAAAATAGTTCGAGCAACATATCGCTAAAATCTAAAGGAAAAGTCACAATAACTTTACCAATAACCCTAGAAACTGACACTGCCTCGGAAACTGTTTCGATCAGCAACGAAGATAGTGAACGTAAAATAAAAAGAGTGGAATTTTGTAAGACAGAACTTCATTTTGCTGCCGAATCTGGTACAGTCAATATAATAGCAACTGATGAAAAACCTCCCCCTACAAACGACTTTAGAAAAAAAAGAAGCGCTTTTGTCCCATTAAAAGATAGATTCGAAAAGCCTATTACATTATTTGGAGACAAAAGCGACCTATTTGATTCTATGACGGATGAGATGAAATTAAACATTCAAAACGATGAGAATACAGCAGCTACAAAAAGTATTCTCAAGAACAAGATCCCGAAACCCAAGCCTTATCTCTTAGGGGAGAATATGGAATTTGGGAATGTGGATAGTAATTCTTCAAAAGATTCCGACACCTTTTCAGTACCAACCTCCGTTTCCTTGATCAACAGGCAGTTGCAATCAGCGAGGCATATACATTCTCCTAGTTACCTGAGCGATATAGACACTATTGAAATTCCCAACGAAGTTTCAAAGACCAACAATAAAGGTAAGGGTTTACTGCTTGGTTATGATTACTTAACTACGTAAGAAATAATATACTTTAGTAAATCATAATAAAAATATTAAAAGATTAAAAAGCTAAACATTTCTTCTTTTCAATTTTAGGTCTAGAAAAGCACAATGAAACAATTCATACAATTGTGCGGGATCATGTAATAGCTCCTGTACGAACCGTTAAAAAGTCATTGTCACCAGAACCAGGGAAAAGTAAAAGTAGGGAACTGCGAAAATCAGATTTAGCCTACTTCGGAATATACAATAATAAGGAGAAAAACACTGCAAGTCAAGATAATTTACATGAAGAAATATTTCATTCAGTAAAATTAGTACAAAAGGCGTCAAATAGTCTGAGCAACAGTGAAATCGATTCAGATGAGGCTCCAGAGTACGAAAATTTGTCCGCACGTTATAGCCAGATGATCCCAACACCTAGGCCGAGAACAAAATACAAGAGCGAGGTGAAATCACTTAAAGAATCAGAAACATTACTAACTATACCAGAACGTGTAAATGAATCAGTGAATGACATGCGAAGAGCAGCTCTCAATAAATACAGTTCTATAAGTAATGATGTAAGCGATAAATCTTCTCGATCGAGGACTTCTAAATCTTCAGTAAAGCGTAGCTCGCCTGCACCGAGGTTTGTAAAATAGCCTATGTTTTTAATGATCTGATTTACATAGACTTTTATAGAAAATTAATCATTTGTTGTTTATGTTTCAGACACACTAAAAATGAAGAAGAATCTTCGGCTTATTATAGTAAAAAAGAAATTAATAACAACGCCACCAACGTTAAGGAACGTTCAGTAACTCCACTTTATATGAATATCAAAACTGCCAGAGATCGAGCAGCGAGTGAAAAACAGACACGAGACCACACAGAAAAAAATACGTCTACTAAGGACAGAAGCACCAAAAAACATAATAAGAGTCCAGATAATAAAAACAGAATAGTTGAAAAGGTTGAAACGACGAATAATGATAGCGTACTCGAGAAAATTGATAAAAATAACTATATTAAAAGTACTAAAGAAAATATTGACAGATTAGCGACACCTAAACATAGAGCAAAACATGAAGATATGGAAAATTTACTCGTTAAAAAGAAAACACTGGTTAATAAAGATCCCAATGATGTTTATGATAGTAACGATACCAACTCTCGATCCACGAGTAGTAGGAGAAAGTTTATTGACAATTCTAAGTACAGTTCGACTAAAAGTACACGAAATAATGACAAAGAAAACAAAAGAGATACGCTGCCCGAAAATTCCAGTACCAAAATATTGAGTGGCCCAGCACAACTTGAAATAACAACGAAAACAAAACACAGTGAAGAAGAGACAAAAGAACGAAAAACAATAGGCTTAGACAAGCCTAAAAAAATTAAGAGAAGTGAGTACGTCATTAATTATGACGACAAAAACGGAACAGTTTCCTCCATACGCAAAATTGTTAACGGCACCAATAGCCACAGGAAAATAAAAACACCCGTCGAAAGTAAAGATAGTCCGGTGCAGTACGCAAGAAAAAATACTGCATCGGGCAAGATCGCTTCGCGTAAGTAACCCAGTGCATGCTACGATGAACACTAACAAACACTTTGACATAAATAAAAATGGAAAATATTTCAGTGCAGCGCCCAGATCACCAAACAGTCAAAGACAAGCTCGAGTACAAATATAGGATGAGGAAATCGAAAATGAACGTACCGAAAACTTGCCAACTATTGTAGTGAACAACGCAACAGACAATACCCGCGTACGGTAGTGTTCTCAACGTCCCCTATACAGGGTGTCCTATGCTTGTACAGTTGAAGTAAGATTGTGATCTCATAACCGAAATTAAAATTAGACTTATATCATTAATACTACGAGTAAGGCTGTTACGAAATAACATAATTAATTAATAAAACTTTATTGTATACTACTAAGAATTTTATTTACCCTTAATAGAACTCACACGGTACACAATGGATCTTTATCACATTCGCTTACTAAAACGTCGACGTTGAGTTGCTTTTGGAGCATCTCTGAAAAAACGGACAGAAATCCTCTCTCCGAGTCGGAATGGTTCGTGAGTATCACCGAAATACCTCTTTGTGCGGCATCGAGGACATCATGATGAAGCATCTCACCTGAAATATAATTAAGGTTTCGGTAAACTATTCGTTTATACTCATAACATCGCTATTATCAATTTTAGACTCAACAAAAAAGCTACTATGGAGAAGGAACTTAGTTTTGAAATATTATTAACTTACTAATTTCCCCAATGTTTGTTAAGACAATATTTGTCGATTCAATAACATAATTTCACCTCTCTATCCATAGTTCTATTCCTAAGTGCATTAAATTGAGATCGGACTGGGTGTACCGTGGACAAAACATCCTCTAAGTATGAAACTATATAATGTAATTAATCAGAGCGAAGGTAGAGCTATGTAAGCGTCGCATCGCTTCATTGCACGGTAGCTTTATCTAGTGTGGCTCATCTCTCCAGTGAGATGGCAGAAATAGTGAGTACTAACTCAAAAAATACATTAGTTTAGTCTGGTCGCACATTATTCGAATTATAATCAGAAGAATTCAGACGCCTGTCAAAAACTTTTTAGAAATTTTGGATGGTATGCAAGGTACACAAAATACTCGATCATTTGGTGCTCTAGAGCAGGTGCACCTAAAAAAAATCCGGGACTTATGGAAATTGGTGATTTTCACAGATCTCGACGTGCTCGTTTCATATTTTTACTTTGCCACCTTTTATGACGTTTCTCTGTCGCTCGCGCCGCCATATTAAAAAAATGGCAGCCAGTAACGTTTTTCGAGAATAACTTCGTTCCTACTCGTTTGGCGAAAAAGTAGTCTACTAGCAAATTATGATTTGGCTATTTTTTTTTTTTGTAAAATCTATTGTTAAGTTGTGGCGCGTTTGTTATTTTGTATTCTTAGGAGTTAACAAATCTACTTCAATACACCGCTGCAAAATTTAACGCATCTTCATTTGCTTCGCTTTAAAAAATAGTCGGGGAAGTAAATGTAGGAAATGTGACTTTTTTCATACAAAAATACATTTTTAATATTAAGATTAGTTGCAGTATAGTGATTGGCAAAGAACGATACAGGAATGTTGTCATCAAGGTACGTTAGGTACAACACGTGTTAGTGTAGATTAGTCTTAGTTTGCAGCTCTCGTACTTTCTAACTATTGATTTTTCCACAAAAAAGGATTCTTGATAAGCGGTAGTAAATCGGTAGTGAAAAATAAGGAAAACACGAAAACGTGTTTCCTTTATTTTTTATTCTTTTTAACTGAATTATTTTTATTCTAAAATGTGATGGAAACAGTTTAGAGCACCACTACGCCTTAGTACAGAGGGGTAAGTCAAGAGTCAAGACCTAAATGTTTTCGCTTCTTTGTAGAATCGATAAACAAAATGCATGAAAATGACATAAGGTGTAACGAACGCTAATGTCATTTCCATACATTTTTTTTGGCGATTCTACAAAGAAGCGAAAACATTCAGCCCCCCTAGACAAGTGGCAAGCCATTATCGTTTACGAAAATCGCTTGGCGTGTTTCTGTATGGGATTGACAATTCGAACGACTAGATCACGCGACTTTTTGTTAGACAATGTCAATCCCATACATAAACACGCCAAGCGACGTTCGTAAACGATATTCGCTTGCCACTTGTCTAGGGGGGCTGGGCTTTGCTAACCCCCAGTTTTTTCATTAGCTCAATTGTAACTTACCATACGATTAAAAATGTATATTACATGTAAGTAGATAAGATTTACTAAAATTTCGATACCCGGATGTTTTTTTTAAATCAATAGTTTAGGCATTCGAGAGCTGCAAACTTTTACCTCGAGCCAAAAACTTGATCCATCAAGAATAGTAAAGCCGAATAAGGTGAATTAAATTTTGCTGTGATTCATTGTAAGTGGATTGTTCTTCCTAAGAATACCACAAAATTGGAACAATTTTTTGAAAAACTGTATTTGGCCGCCATCTTTCCAACATGGCGGCGCGAGCGGCAGAGATACAAGTGGCAAAGTATAAAAGTTCAAAAAAGCACGTCTAAATCTTTAAAAAATACAAAAATCCCGGAAAACCTTCTAGGTAAAACTACCAAATGATCGGGCTAACAAAACATATGAAAAGAGTGCGTTCTGAACTTCGAAGGGCCGTTCGAATTTTTCTGATAAGAAATTCGAACAAAATGCGGCCGGAGTAAAACTCTCAAACCATACCAGTTAAAAATAAGTCGGCATCAGGAACATTCTTCAACACAGAAGCGCCGGAGCCCGCACAGAGAGCTACTTTCTCAATTTTGTCAGTCATTTCTTTCCCTCGGCCAACAGCAAACCGAACATGCGCTAGGCCAGTCAACTTCTTAACATTTTCAATGGCTTCACGTAACATTATTGGTTGTATGGTTACTAATCTGAAAATATTATACTCTGTTTAATTAATAATATAAAAATAACAAAATATTATGAAAATGCATGTGGAGAGACTAACCACGGCAGCACTGATTGGCGTTTGGCAGAATGGAGTCCACATAATTATTGAGGTGTACACAGTTGTTGTGTTTAGCACAGGCAAAACAACTACATGTAATAACTATAATAATAACTGACTCTTCATAGTGAACATATGAAGTGGTCTAATTTTGAAGATTTTAAGTTAAATCTTATTTTGTTAAAAAATCGTAAAATTACTAATTTGTTAAAAAACAAATAATATAATAAATAATTAGTTTGTTTGAACACGCTAATCTCAGGAACTACTGGCCGAAATTGAAAAAATATTTTTGCGTTGGTTAGTTCATTTATCGTGAAAGGCTATATATAACGTCACGACCAATAGGAGCCGAGCAGAAGTCGAAAGAGTTTTTAAAAATGGGATAATTTATTAAGTTTCATGCGGACGTGTCCGCGGGCAACAGCTATTATCTTATAATGTACAGACTCTTTAGCTTAATATTATTAGTATAGATATAAATATAATATTGTTATGTTCGTGTTTTTGTCACTTTTTGATAGTTTTTTTATGTCTTTTAGGGGATTTGAGAACGGTTTAAATTCACAAACCCAGACCGGCCACGTCATAATATTACTTGAGGACCGACGTCTCCGCAAGTAATAATATGACATGGCTTAGAAGGTCTCCGTAGACATGTAATAAATTATATTATATTCTCTTTTTGCTATAATTTATATTCATTGGACTGTAGAATTATTGCAACTGAAATATATTATCTTCTAAATGAAAGTAGTAGTAGCTACAGCATATTCAGATAACGTTCTATTAAACCATTGGGGTTTGAAATGCTAAAAGCTTTACCTTCCAGCTCCAGTCTTTCGGTCTTCATTGGGTATAATCGGAGAAGAATGTTTGACAGCAAATCCTGACGCCAACCAATCATTGACTCCACCCTGCACCGAGTCCCAGCTTGTATGAGGAGAATACAACGCAATGCGATTCTCGAGCAACAGAGAAACAATTTTCTCCTTCCATGAACTGAAACAAAAACATTTTTTTAATTTGAAATCTATAATTAATGTGCTAAGGCAGCCATCGGCAACCCTTTAGCAAGCAATGACCACTAGGTAGAAAAAAACCTAAAGCCACACTTATAATATAAATCTTTAAAGAAGAATGTACTATGAGGAAAGTTGAAACAGAGCCAGATTGGGGATCACGTTATTTAAAAAAATTCAATTTTCATGACGCTACGAGATGATTAAATTAGTTTTATTACAGACTCGTAGTTACATATCAGGGTTGTTACGAATGCGTAAATTTAGACATCCGCGGATGCGGATCATTTGAAGTTCACATCCGCGGATGCGGATTTAATGCGGAAGCGTATGTGATGCGGATGCTGATTTTAGAATTTTAAAAGCATTATTATGAAAATTCACTTTTCATTTATTAAATTACATTTCTAAAACTTAATTGTAAAATTATTTACTTTGACTTATTAAAACAAAACTTTAAGTTTTGAGTTTCATCATAAAAAAAAAGTTTGTTTAGTAATTAAACTTAAAAATTAGTGAATTATATTCAATAAATAGCAATATTGCAGCTTTTAAATTGGTTCCTGACAAGATGTATTAAGTTCAAAGTGGTTGATTGAGCGATTTCTCAGTTTATGTTTTACGATGTTCTTTTGGCTCTTTGCAAAATCTCTTTAAAAATGAGAAGAAATAACTATATTACACCCATAACAGCGAGCGAGACGCACTCAGTCACAATAGAACATCATTCGTTGAGGAATTCCCGAAAATCTAGTCGCATAATGTTGCTAGTAAATTACAAAAACCTTTTTTTATATAGGACGACGGGTGATCCCGTCATACGAACTCCGAAGCGAATTTTGTCCCGGCCGTATGTCGCGGCCGTTTGGCGCGTTCGTTTGTCGCGTTCGTTCCTCGCGGCCGTATGTCACGTTCGTTTGTCGAGGACGTATGTCACGGCCGTGTGTCGCGTCCATTTGTCGCGGCCGTATGTCACGTCCGTATGTCGCGTCGGTATAAATATTTTCAAAAGTTGCAGAACAAAAGTTGTTCAGAATGATACCTTGAATCACAAAGTGATCCCTTTTGGCTCATTTACCTTATTTGAAACAACCTGTATAGTACTTTTCTATTTTGTGCATACCAGCCAGATATATGTTACTAGTTGGAAAATAAAATTTATAATGTGTATTTTATGTATAACATTTAATCAAAGTAACAGCTTACCTCTGGACAACTGATTTCAAAGGTGCAAATATAGGCGGGTGATAAGAAATTATTAATTCACAGTTTTTCTTTTTTGCCTCCAAAGCAACTTCCTCTGTCAAATCATTTGTCAATAAAATCTTGCTAATATTCCTGCATAATATTTCAAACACATTTTATGATTAGATATGTACAGTTTTTAGCTCTTATCTATATTTTAGTTTTAAATATACATACATTGTAGTTTTCATATACAGCTTTGTTGTTGTTTTTACAGTTTTCAGCAAACAAAAATTTTTTAACTATTCTTTTATGAAGGCTCTGATAAATAAATTTAATAGTACTCGTATACCTGGGAGTGTAGGGTTCCACAAGTAAGCCTGTGTTGTCCCAACTTTCTGAGAGCTGTTTTGGAGCAAACTTTTCAAGCGCTGATATTGCCTCAGTCAATTTGACCTCCCCTCTCATTCCCGCTGACACCATAAACATTTTGGTACTATGTAAAGATCCAAAAATATGTGTCCTCACAATTTGTTTTCCTAGTACAATCAACATTAGATGATTCACTTCAACTTATCTGTAAAAAGTAAATCATTGTGAATTTGTAAAAAGAAAAAAGAACATATTATAAACAGTAACATTAAGTAATCTCCTCCTTTTGGGAAGTCGGTTAGAAATTGTACTTGGATCAAATTAAAAAAATTCAAATATTACATATTTTCTTTATTTTAAGTTATTTTTATTACATAAAATACATAGCACTTTTCTATATGTATCCCTATTTATGATTTAAAATGATAATATTATTTAATATGAAACTTTTTTATACAATGTACTCAAAACTGTATATTATTCGATGCACCTAAAATGTATCTTTATACAACTACAGTATATAAATTGTTAAGCGCAATATTATTTGTTATAGTTATTGTTCTTGCCCTAGCCCTGTCTTAATCTACCATTGTTTTATAATATTATTTAACAGTCAATAAATTTCCAAATTTTTATTTCTCCATCGTCACTGCAGGACAATAGTTCTTTGCTGCCAGAAGGATTCCACTTGACACAATTGACATCTTGGGAGTGGGCATTCAGCTTTGTACAGACTAGGTCAAAAGTAGGTGCATTTGGGTCTGAGTCTTCTGTTTCTTTGAATATTCTAATTATGTCATCTCCGCAGGCTGTAGCTATCAAACCAGATTCATGACACCAAGATATGTCATATACACAGCGTGTATGATAGCCTAAAAATGTACAGATACATTTCCAGGTTGACTCTTGATCGGCAACAATCACTCCCTCAGAATTGTCAGGAGTGTACTCTTTCCATATTTTTACTGTTCTATCGTCACTGCAAGTGGCGAGCCTTTGTCCATTTTTATCAAAAGCTAAGCTCCAAACTGTAGACTCATGAGACTGAAGAGTAGATATACAAGTCCAATCACTGTCCACTTGATCCTCCTTATATAATTTTACTGTATTGTCATAGGATGCTGACGCTACTATGTCTAATGTGGGATGCCATATTACCTAAAACAAAAGCTTCTGTATATTCTTTGTTCATAAAATATGTTCAAGTAATATGGGCCTACTAACTTTTTTGACATCTTGGTTGTGGGCATTGAGCACAGCTTCACAGACGTATTCATCGTCTCCGGCCACTTCCCACACCCACACTGACTTGTCCCTGCCACATGTCGCTAGAAGATTTCCAGAAGGAGACCAAGAAACACTTTTTACTTCATTTTCATGTCCTTCTAGGGTAGCATTGCATTCAAATTGACCTGAAGTAAATTAATTTTTTAAGATCATTTCTACTTCACTTCCATATCAACGTTAAAAGTATTATACACACCACTTTTCTTATCCCAGATTGCAGTGGTTCCATCAAAACTAGCCGAAGCCAAGAAATTTCCACATGGTGACCATGAAACTTCTCTAATGGTGCGCTGGTGACCATCTACAAGTACTGTGTTAGCTGTCCATTCCTCCCCAAGACGGTTCCACAATTTGATTATTTTGTCTTCTCCACAAGATGCAAATGCATTACCCTTGGGATGCCATGACACATTCCAGACAATGCCCTTATGTCCACTGAGCATTTGTAGTAATTCCAACTTATACATTTTTCTGTTGCATAAAATGACTTGTTACATTATAAACATACAAGACTGTCCTAACACATTAATTGCCGAGATACTAGAAGATAGTTTACAACAAATTCAAATAACACATATTTAGAAATAAAAACACACTACCACTTTTTGAATAAGTATTCACCGAATCTACAGATAACTAAGAGATTCTAAACAGTAAGGCCATAATGTTTTTGTTACTACTACTTTTATTATTATCAAAGTCGAAGCCTTCAAACTGAAATACCCATTAATAAAAAAAAGGAAGCATTTAGATTATATTAAAATTTCTTACATCTTTCTAAGATATAGGTTATGCTTCATTAAATAAATAGCGCTAAATAAAGAAGAGAACTCACAACGTACCTTCAAAGATGGTGAATAAATTATAATATAAAATAGTAATTTTGCAAGGAATATTATTATATTTTCAGTTTTATTTTAACATTGACTTCCCTTCACTTTGGGAAATGCAATTTAATAAAATAATGAAATCAAAAAGAAATATTGTGAGATTTTAGTTTTGACATGATTTTGAGTTTTGACAGGTCATGCTACAGAATAAAGTATATACTAAGTGCCGATTTACACTTAATTTAGTTAAGTTGCGAGTTAACTTGCGCGATCGGCGAGTTTAGTTATTTTTGACG
>JAOTAV010011274.1:0-26972 GCA_026546445.1 Cyclargus thomasi | reverse complement strand
ATTCTGTATATCTTTAGGCCCACTATCATAATAATTTGCATTCAATAAATTTTGTTTTACACGCATATTCCCTATTACGAAATTTATTTCCAGTCAGTTCTGTCCGCTGTGCCTTTAGTGTCTTTATCACTAATGCCTGGGATACAAGAGATTAGTTTTTTACGTTTTGATGGCACGAATGGGACGGCTCCGGGAAGGTTGGCCACTGGTAAACTCATTCACTGAACGAAACACAGCACAACACCGTCTCACGGCAGTTTTCTGTGAGACCATGGTATCATTCTGGAGCCGGCCCATTCCTTCCGAAGCACGGCTCTCTAACGGCGAATTTCCCATTTATGAAAACCAAAATCAAATAGAATAGAAAGCAAAGCTTTATTTGCAAAAATATGGTACAAAAATTTAGTTTCACCTATTTTACCGGCTATGTCACAACATGCAAAATGCTATATTCATTAACAGTTATCCACTTCGTCCGTCTTTAACTTTATCAATTATGGAGTTTTCCAGAAGGTCCTTGAAGCGGAAGTGTCGTATCAATTATGAGGAATAACGGCGCTACTGGTCCGGTACCCGGACCCGGACTGGTTCCCACAGCGAGGAAATTGAAAAAATTGCCGTTACCACCTCCGCGGTGCTAACGTGTAATTATATTCCGGTGCTTAGAGGTTAGGTGCGGTAAAGTCAACGAATATTATAAACCACGACCGAACTAAGGACAGAAACTTCCACCAAGTCCTTGAAAATTTGCAGGCTAGGCCAGCTACGAAAAATCGTGATACTCAGAGGTCGGAGAAAATAATTAAATATGTAATAGGTTAATTTAAAAATCAGTTATAAAAGACAGAAGAATTTTTGTTATACTTTAAACCATTATAAATATAGCTCTCACAAAATCGTTACTTTGGAAAATTTAAAAAAAGTCCAGAGCGTGATGGACTTAAAGTAAACTTTGATGAAATGTTAACCTTGGTGCGAATAAATTGTAATAATAGTGACAGAAAATGGATATGTGTAAATATGGGCCTATAGACAGCTCAAATAAATTGTTAAACTTTACACACAGCTCAAATAAATTGTTAAACTTTACACACAGCTCAAATAAATTGGTAAACTTTACACACAGCTCAAATAATTGACAAACGCGTCGAATTTATCGTTATTATTATGCGTCTTATTATGGAATGAAAACGCAGAAAACATATTTGCTGTATTAGAGACACCTGTAAATATTTGATTTATTTTATTTTTAGTGTTTGTTGCTAAAGCGGCAACAGAAATACATGTTGTGTGAAAATTTCAACTCTCTAGCTATTATTCTTGAGATACAGGAGATAGACGGATGAACAGACAGACAGACAGACGGACGGACCCGTTTTTACCCTTTGGGTACGGAACCCTAAAAAACCACAACCGAACTTAGAATCACATTGCTGAGTAGTTATAAAGACTCGACGATGTTGTAAAATCATCGAATATTTTAAGAATCCGATTATAGTTTAGGTAGAAAGAAATATCTACAGCTACAGCTAGGGTTGCCGGATGAAAAAATCAAAAGTCCACAGAATAGGCCTGATTTCCGTAAAAAAATCCTGATATAAGTCATATATAAGTCAAACTGCAGATTATTTTTTAACAAACCATTTGAGAGGCACGTTATTTTGTTTTTAACAACCTTAAATTTTTATAACTGTAAAAAAAGTTGCCACGCCAAATCCTGAGATATGGTAGCCCTAGTTTCATATTTGGATGTCCAAATATGAATTTTTTTTAGAGGCCCGGCCGCTTAAAAAGTTATCGCACTCTCGATGAGATGACGAGATAGCGTTAAACTACGCCGTACTTTAGCGATTTTCTTGAACGCTGCCTAAATGGTTAGAGATGTACGAGTATGGTTGACTTGTATAGAAAAGTTGTAGAACTCAATAATGCCTACAAAAAATCCGTGATAGTGTAAACCTCACATTTATATTTTAGCCATTATAACCAATTTTCCAAAGAATAAAAATTATTAAAATTATGAGCTTATAAAAATAAGCTCATAATTTTAATCAATAAAAATTGAGCATATGATTATCGTCAAGTACTAATCCTTCTATTGTTTTAATAGCTATAAATTACTTTTTATTTTATTCCAATCGGAATACTCATTCAAAAGATATTACGAATTTAAAATTGTAATTGGTATTAAAATGAAAGATGGCCGCCACGTATTTTTTTTTAGAGAGCTTAAAAAATAAATCTCCACCCGTGCGAAGCCGGGGCGGGTCGCTAGTTATAATATATAGTTCGACTCACACACAAAGGGTTCCGTGTACAAGTAGGGTATTCCGATAAAATGCTCCCCTGGATTTAATAATTTCCAAGCAGACAAAGCCGCGGATAAAGGCTTACCTTAAAGAAAATCGGCCAAGTGTGAGTAGAATTCGTGCACCAAGGGTTCCCTACTATATTGGAGTAAAAATAGGTAAAAAAATGTGTTTTGTATGTTGTTACCATTATTGATATCGAGCAAAAAATTTAAAAAAGTAATTTTTTTCAGAAATTCACAAAGTTTCTTGTATGTGAATTCACAACCCCTCTTATATTGTATTAAATTTATTTTGTTTTTAGGTTTTTTTCTTAAAGCGGCAACAAAAATACTTAGTCTGTAAAAATTTCAAGTCTCTAGCTATCACCGCTCATCGGATACAGACAGATAGCTTCCGTTTTAAAAGTTAACCTTTGTGTACGGTAACCCTAAAAGATTTAAGCTGCTATTAAACTTAACTGTTAATGATTATCAACTTTACCATCACGTTTGTTTACCGTAAAGCGGTAATAAAATATTCTATGTACTTTCTTTAAAACATTAAACTGTAAATTAATAATTTTATTTTTATTATACATACTAGCTGTTGCCCGCGGCTTTACTTAATTGCAATTTGAAAATAGCTTTAGATATAGTTACGTATATTTTTATAAGCACCTTTATCATGATTAAGATAGCGTCTCAATAAGGCCTTATTGAGACGCTATTGAGACCTTCGTCGAACAGCTGTTAACCTCCACCTTTTTGAAAGTCGTTAAAAATGCCCAACGACGCGCGTCATCGCGCGCAGTGTGAGTCGAGCTTACAGTTCAGATTTTTTTTATATAAAATGAGGGGGCAAACGAGCAAACGGGTAACCTGATGAAAAGCAACTGCCGCCGCCCATAAACACTCGCAACATCAGGGTTGCAGGTGCGTTGCCGGTCTTTTAAGAGGGAATACGCTCCCTTCTTGAAGTTTTGTAGGTCGTAGCGGAAATACTGTTGATGATAGTTTATTCCAGAGTAGATAGAACTTGGAATATTTAACGGTGGATAAATTTCACACGGCGACGCAGGAAATTCTTAGGTTAATAGATAAATTAACAGATAAACGGACGTTTCTGATAAATTGTGGGCCTCAGAGCTAGCATAAAGTTTATTTTAATTTAAATTTAGATGCGGAAAACTATTACCTACTGCTAAGACTTCGCTGCACGTATGTCCGTTTGTCTGTCATCCGCTGGTTTGTCTTTTTGATGATATTTAGGCCATACGGAACAATATGACCATACGGAAGTCATTAGACCATAATTAAAAACGTAAATCTCATAATTTAGCGATTCCATTATCTAAGCTAGATAATGAAATTGCTAAATTATGTATATCTATCTAGCTGCTAGCTATCTGGATATGAAGTATACTTCATATCCACAATATTTTTATTTCAAATCTTTCCGGTGTTTCCGTGTACTAAAGCGTCTATTAATGCAAAAGTCCGGCAGTTGTTCAAATGTTAGTTACACGCTTCTTTCACTTATGTCTTCAATTTCAATTTAGGATTTTGAATACCACAGACGTAGAATCATTTAGACAACGGAGTCGCCATTGCAATGAGCGAAGGAGTCGGACACTCAGTACTCTATATTACTATGATATTTTCCTCAAAGAAAACATCCGATTTTTTTTAAACAACTTCCAGCTAGAAACGCAGTAGCGTGTCAAAGCCAAGTTCAAGCAAAAAACTGCAAGCGCCGAGGGTAATATTTCGCTAACCATTTGGCGGCACTTTTTACCCACCCATAACGTAAACACCATTTATTACCACCACGATTAAGCTGGCACCGACTTCAAAACTATTTAGACTGTTTCCGAAAAATGTCGATGATTATCCGAATTCCACAAGCACTATTTAAGAATAAATATTTAAATACTTTTTAGTTTATTGGAGGTAATTTTTTTCTCGCCCTTTCTTGGTGTATGCGTGTAACGTCGGCTTCAGCAAACACAAGACCCGTTATACCCATACCGGAACAATCGGAAACACCATCAAGAGGCTTAAAACTTTTTGTTTCGATAATCAAAGTAACGGGTCGACTTAACTGCTGTGTGTTCTGAGTTCAATATAACCCGACACATATAATAGGACTAGCCGACCCCGCAAACGTTGTTTTGTTAAAAAAAATAGGGTTGTACTACCACTAATATTTAGGTAGATTAAAAATAGATGTTGGCCGATTCTCATAGATAACGGATAAGCACAAAAATTTTCATCAAAATCGCTCAAGACTTTTCGGAGGAGTACGGCAACGAAAAACTGTGACACGACAATTTTATATATTAGATTAATTAAAAATATATATTATAGGAAACGATTATTAAATCTACATATAGTACGTATTTATTTCTGTTATTTTTAACCGACTTCTAAAAAACGAGGTGGGTAAATGTTCGGCTGTGGATTAACCTTTTTTTTAATATTTATAGTATAAATAAATAAAATAATATCTATGGACGCTTCACACGACGTCATTCTGGCCCCGTAACCTGCGACCGCCGGCGTGAGCTACCACAGCGCTCAACCACTGCGCCACAGAGGTCGGCAGTATATATTATGTGTATGTTATAATTATTTCTACTTTCTAGATGGTATAGTCTTTACGAGATTTTAATATGAGAGATATGCATTTTTTTCTGATTCCCTGTTTATCTGTCACACCCTATCACATATACCGATACTAATAATATAAAGCTGAAGATTTTGTTTGTTTGTTGGAACGCGATAATCTCAGGAAATATTGTTTTTTTTTGTGTTGGTTAGTCCATTTATCGAGGAAGGCTATAGGCTAACATCACGCTACGACCGATAAGAGCCGAGCAGTAATCAAAAAATGTTGTAAAAGCGGGTTTATAAAGTCTCACGCGGACGAAGTCGCGGGCAACAACTAGTTTAGATATAAAACTGAACTGCATTATTAACATCAACGCGACGACCACGGCATTAGTGTTATGGAGGCTGTACACTCTCGCCGAGAGCTCTCGGGCGAGTTTCTCATGGCGAGACTTTCGCATACGGCTGACAGGCGAGATGACGCGAGTGCAACCACTTACACTCTCGCACTCGGGCGGTTTCGCTGTGTCTCGGCGAGAGTGTACAGCCTCTGTGACAGGCGAGACGAGGCGAGTGCAACCATTTACACTCTCGCACTCGGGCGGCCTCGTTGTGTCTCGGCGAGAGTGTACAGCCTCCATGATAGGCGAGACGAGGCGAGTGCAACCATTTACACTCTCGCACTCAGGCGATCTCGCTGTGTCTCGGCGAGGGTGTACAACCTCCATTACATAACGCGCCAGATAGTTGTCGGACCACTAACCAGTAACCACTAACAAGAACTGGACGCGCTTCCACTTAAATGAACGAGAAAAATAGACGTTAGACGACATTTTTCGGAGCGTTCGGAGAAAGAACTTTTATCTCATATTACGCATTCGCGCAAGATACCATACCGCCAATGGTTAATTAACTCTCTGTCAAAAAAATGTCATTTGCATACAAAACGCGATTGTCAACAAAGTGTTGTGTTGTCACGTTGTTGTAGACAAAATTGTATAGAAATTTGACAGAGGGTTAATGAACCATAACTTCAAACTTGAGCGAATAGACAATAAATGCCCGCAACTTCGTTTCGCGTTCAACTGACGTGCGACCAGCTTAAGCTGAACCTTATGTCACATAGTTGACCATACAAATCGAAGCTCTTGAATAAATTACCATGTTAAAATATTAAGAGGAGTAGAGATGTATGTTTGTTACGAAAGGTACTGATTGGTTTTTATATAAATTTCTTAATTTGAATTGAAAACAAGCTAAGGAACTAGGAATTATTGTAATTTAAACATCAAGATATGTATATTTCTGGAAAGGGCTTCATTTTGATACCCTACTGGCTACTCAACTTAAATTTACAGTTTTTTTTTAAACCTCACAATTTTGACTTCAAAATCCGCCATTTAGATTTTTATGTACCCAGTGTCACTTGCGCTATCAATTAAAATCTGTTGCCGCTATAACAAATACTAAAAAAAAATAATTTAATATTTAAGGAAGGCTCCTACGTTTGCTGTAAATACGTGTTTTTTCCAGTTTCTTCCATTTGTTACTAGACGGCGCAGCAGCACGTTTCAATCGCACTATCGCTTGATACGACGCGTTGAGCTGTCTTTCGGAAACACATTTTCTTTATTTTTTTGCTATCTACTGGTGCGGAACCCGTGGTGCGCAAGTCCAATTTGCACTTAGTCGCTTTTTATACTTTTTTTATAAAACTAATTTTCTACTTAAGAAGTATTCAATGACATCAGAAAAATGTCCGCTGGTTTTTGTTACGCACTGTACAAATATTGACGCTACGTGTATTCGTCTCGTTTTTTCGTGTAGATACTCGCGATTGGAGACGGCCAAAGCTGAATATTCCCATTATAATGAGGGGTTCCGCACACTATTATGAAGATGAAATTGAAGGTTACTTGTCAAGTCTGTGTTCATTTGAATGTTGATAATCATTTGTTTAATAGAGGTGACATTATAGATAGTACTACGTAACAAATCACATTAGCACTTCAAGTCAAGAGATCGAAACATGAAAAGGGAATCAAAGACAAACTTTCTTAACAAGGAACTCTGAATATCAAAAACTTATCAAAAGTTTTCCGTCAGCTATCATAAAATAGTTTTAAAACACAAATCGACTGTAGTGTTTTCTAACGCTTTTTTTAAAATAGTTTTAGATGTGATAGTCATTCGTGGAGAGCCATGTTTCGGCGCGAATGGGCAGGCTTGACCGGTGTGATACTACGGTCTCACAGAGAACTGGTTTGAAAAGGCATTGTGCTGTGTTACGTTCAGTGAGTGAGTTTACCGGTGGCCCAACTTCTCTAATCCCCCATCCCTACTCCCTCCTAAAAAGCCGGCAACGCACTTACGACTCTTTGGAAGCTACAAGTGTCCATGAAGGATGGCAGTTGCTTCCCATCAGGTAAATCGTCTGCTCGCTTGCCCCCTAAATATCATTTTGAAAAATCGAAGTTAATAAAGACATTATTTGCTTTTAATTAGGTTATATAAGTATTTGACTACCTGTAATATTACTTACGTATCTAACTTATGTATAATGGGGGAAATTGAAAGAGAGACAGTTGACAGACCTACATCATTTGGTCGGAACTTGTCAATTCCATGTAAGTCGTGACCTGTCGGCTGAGTTTGACATAACCCGGCCAAATTACTTAGATCCACGATCTGTATCTGTTTCAACTTCTCCGATTGTACAATCAGGGAAGCAGAAACAGAAACACATTGCAGATCTAAGTAAATTGGTCACGTTATGTCAAACCCAGCAGACAAAACACGACTTATATGTAATTGACATACACCGACCAAATAACGTAGGTCCGTCAACTAGTTCTCTTTCAATTTCCTCCATGGTACCATACTTACTATACTAGTAATACCTGTTCAAAATTACAATCTTCAAAGGCTTTTAGAGTAAAAAAAACAATAGGGAATATGCGTGTAAAAAAAAGTATTGAATATTACGATAGTGGATTAAAAGATATACAAAATGACAAAAAATCTCTGAATTCTGAATATAAGTTTTCTACCCATCTCTTTCTCTTAAAACGTAATTTAGTATGAACTTTGTATGCAGCTTATGGAATTTGACGTCACAATTAATATCGAATCTCTCTTTCTAACCGACTACTTTAAAGGCTTGTAAACGATTGGACTACATCGTTTTTCAATAACGTAAGATTTATTTAATTAAGTAATAAAAATCATGCATATTCACTATTATAACTATTGTTGTAATTATATTTAAGTTATAATATATGCAGCCTCTACATAATCACCGGTGTTCGCTATTCGGCACGATCGTCGTGTAAGCGTCCACATAATCGTCCGTAGTACTACGGCAACTCGCCGATGATAGGCGAATAAAGACGAACGGCAGACAGAGGCGAGTATGCCTTACTTACCGACTTCCAAAAACGAGGAGGTTATATGTTCGGCTGTAGATATATTTTTTTAATTTTTGTATGTTCATACTAAATCGTAATCGCATGTCATCGTTTTTGCTCTTCATAGAGCAACCATCAAATATATATCTATGGATGCTTCACACCACGTCAGTCTGGCGCCGTGCTAAGTACCCGAGGGACTTGTGTTACGGGTACCAGACAACGGAATTATATTTAATACTTTTATACTATACACATATTTATATATAGATTTTTATTAAATGATACACAATGTAATACACATTCATGACCCAGGAACATTGAAAAACTTGCTCCGTCGGCGGGATTCGACCCCGCGAGCCCCTGCTTAAGCTACCAACTGAGCTAAAGAGGTCGTCGAAAAGTAATGTCGATATTGTAGTGGTCCCAATCGGTCCACTCCTCTAGTGGGGTACAAAAAGTTGTCTCGATTCGACAGTGAGATTGACGTCTGTATTCTGTTGTCAGTGTTGTTGTTTATTTTGTCTTTGAATCTCAACACTGATCAAATTTTTTGTGCTCTTCATTGAAATAAGTCATCACTGTGATTTTGTACAATCAGAGAAGTTGAAACAGATACATCTGTATCTGTGGATCTAAGCAATTTAGTCGGGTTATATCAAGATCATGACTTTACACGGAATTGTCATATTCCGACAACTGGCTCTCTTTCGATTCCCCCATTATACAATCGGTTAAATTTTATCGATCACAATAAATTCGATTATTTTTTTAACAAAAAATTAAAAAATCGACTTCCAAGGAAAAAACTAGAAAAATAATAAAAATAAACTTCTATTAACTGAAAAGTATGAAATAATATTAGTTCCTAAATAGAGCTTTTTCAGAGTTTGGCTATACCTCAACTATTTCTGGACACAATCTTCATGATTTTGAAGTCGGCACCATGTCTATTTAATTGAAGACATAAGTCAAAGAAGCGGGCTATATTAGCCAAGATCTAAACGTCTATCCTTCTTTGTAGTTTGTATTATAAAATGACATAGTACTTTGCTTATGTCATTCCTTACGTAGATTCTGCGAGGTGGCATATCGACAAAGAAATTCTGTAAATTTTTCCATAAAATCTGTCAGTTTTTCTATTCTTTCGCATTTTGCAAAACAAAATGAGTTAGAAGATATACACTTAATTCACATAACATAAGACATAAGTCAAAGAAGCGGGCTATAGCCCGCTATATACAACCTATAAGATATATCTTATAGGTTTTGTATTGTTATAGTCTGGCTATTATAAGTTGAACCTAGAAAATTTTGTGTGATGGTATAAGCACGAGTAAAGCTTTTTAATTTCTAAAACTTTTCTCCAAACAAAACCCGCTTGTCTAACAGTTTTGTAATTTTGCGCTTTTCGAAGTCGTAATAATAGCTTTTACGTTGGCTATTCCTGGTTATGGTCGCTTTACGATGCTTTAAGCCAAGCCGACGTACTACTGGCGGGATATAATAGTAAATAAGAAAGATTTATGACGCAGGCTCGCTCGTCCTTGACAATTATTATGACTTGCTTGTGGCAAAGGCAAATTGCTAATAATCCGCGCTGCAATAAATTATTCTTAGCAATAAAATGCTAAGTCCGTCTGTATATCATAATTGTATGTCTTAACGTTTAAAACCGAACCGATGTGTGTAAAAGGTATACAGGCGTATACTTCAATAGGTCGAAAAAAGACAATTGGATATTTCGCCATCTATCGGCTGAGTTTGACATGAAATGGCTTAATTACTTAGGCCCGCAAACTGGCGATAAATCTTCTTCCCTAATAGTACTTTATACGACGAGAAATATTATATGAACTTCAAGAGAGGAGTTAGAAACGCAAGGAACAAAATTAATTTTAATAAAATGGTACCTACCTACGACTTAAGAGTATTTTTTGAAGTTAAAAAAAGTTTGCTTCCAACACTTAACCGTATATAAGCATATTTTCTAAAATAAGCTTTTATCTTTTCCTTTAAAGAAAAAATTTTAAAGAAAAATTTACTTAAACATTATTATAAAAATTATTATAAAGACTTTATCTTACTTAAAAAAAGTTTACTTAGACGAAAGTTTTCCAAGATTTTACCTTATTTAAAAAAAGTGTACGAAGACTTCACCTGCCTATAAAAGGTTACTAAGACTTAATAAGTTTTGCTTAGACTTAAGACTTGTGGAACTTATCCAGTTAAACACAACCTGTTTTCAATTCTAATAATATAAGAAGCGTCTACATACACTATGGAATAACTCATAGAAAACACATTTTAAATGTATATAATATAAATTATTAATAAACATTATAATTAACAGAACACGGCACTTTAGAAACTTGTATTTGTGAATGTATTTGTGAAGTTTTAAAATAGAATTGTAATTATTACACTAAAAACAACCGTAAAAGCTCTAATTACACGCAAAAATTAAGCTTCAAAAGTTTTGAACACAATTCGAGCTTTGGGCTTCATGAGAATTTTAATTTGGATCAAAAAATTAAAATTCTTATTTAAATGAAAAAAAACTGATAAACTTTCAAAATTTTTGAATACTTATAAAAAACGTGCCTTTATAACTTTATAGGTCAAAATCAATTTCAATAATAATTAAACTACTAACTACTAAGTTGAGCGTCTATTAGTATAAAAGCTCAACTTAGAAAGCTCAGATGATGAAAAAGCTTACCGAGTGGGATGCGCTGGAGCAATGACTCGGCCGCTCGCATGTGACCTTGTGCGCGCGAGTGCACGCGAAACGACCGCCTTACTTGTTTTATACTCTAGCGCGATCTACACACGGTCGTCACGGGCGAGAAACAGACATGGTACAGTTGCGACACGAATAGGCCTGCCCTATCGGAGAAAAATCATGGCCTGAAAATCAGCGTAAAACAGCCCTTGCACCATGTAACGTTTCGCTCGACTTACTCATTTTAAACTGGAACGCGAACTATACATGGCCGTACACGGACTGGTAGCTCAAATTATGGAAAAGCCAAGCTTTCGGCACGTAAAGGCCGGCTCGACCAGTGAAATGTTTATACTGTCCGAAAATCAGCACAGAACTGCGTTCGCACTATTGTCAATCAAACAACTGCCTGGCTTTGCTCCTGAATGGAATAAGCGGGCTTATTGCGATCCCTAAAAGTAATCTACATTTTAACTGATAACAAAATATAAAATACTGTATGTGTTACTATATAGCATCATTGGCCATTTCTCTAAATTCTCATCTACTCGTATTATAGTTATCTCTACAAGAACCTGAAAGGTAAATATTTCATCAAAGTCTTAGATGCACTATTTCAGGTTTTTGCCAGGTAAAGATATTAAATAAATTAAAGATTATTAGTAAGTGATTATACAGACACAAATAGTGTGTCTATTGTATCATCAATAAGATAATTTACAAAGAAAATGAGCGTTTTCTTTCGATTATGTTGGGCAACTCGCTCCTCGATCGAGGCTGCCGTGTTTCGTGGCCAACACAACTAGACCTGCAGTGTCTCGCCTCTAATAAATCTAAAAATACGATTAAGAAGGCAGATGCGTAAAACTTCATCATTACTCAACATTATCATGTCGACCCAGTGGTCGGAGATCGAATCTGTATACGATCTAGAACAATCTTTTTATCAAAGATTGTGAAAAAAGCCAACGCCGAAAAAACTTGCACTGCAGCACGCTTGTCCAGCAATAGGTTTTGTTCTAAAGGGGGGGTTAGCCAAGATCTAAACGTTTTTTCTTCTTTGTAGTTTGTAGTATAAACGACATAAGCTTATGTCATTCCTTACCTGTAGAGTCTACGAGGTGGCAAATCGACAAAGAAATTCTGTCAATTTATCCATAAAATCTGTCAGTTTTTCTATTCTTTCGCATCTTGCAAAACAATGAGAGTTAGAAGATAGACAATTCACATGAAATAGTGGTCGTTTAAAAACATTTTTTTTACCTGATCGCCCGTGGATGACTATTACGGTATCAAAGAGTCGTACACGTAAAATCAAACTAAAGAGCTAAAATGATTGGAAAAAAACTTTTTTAAATTTTTTATAAAAGGTAAGCGAGCAGACGGGTCATTTGATGGAAGGTGATGCCGTTGCCCATGGACATTTGTAACATGAATGAAAACATGGGAATGAGGAGTTCCAAAATTAATGTAGTGATTTTGCACATGCTACTCTTCGGATGTTACGAGTGTCTATGGGCGACGGTAGTTGCTTTCCAAATTCCATCAGGTTAACCGTTTCTTGCCCCTTAAATAACATAAAAACATGTATCATGCCTAGTGGTTCTCTGTAGGTATATGCATTATAATTTTGGGTAACTAAAAAGGGTGAAATTATTATTTTTTAAGAAAAAATTAAAACCGACTTCCGAAGGAAAAACAAAAATAATAAAAAAGAAACTCAAAAGCATTAAATAATATTTATTCTTTAATAGTGCCTGTTTCAGAATTCGGTTAGGCATCAGCCTATTTCTGTACACAATCTTCATAATTTTGAAGTCGGTACCAGTCAAAAATTTAAATTTAGACAAATCATGACATGTAAGCTGGTACCGACTTTAAAATAATGAAGACTGTGTACGGAAATAGGCTGATGCCTCACCGAATTCTGAAACAGGCATCCATTCAAACATTCAAACATATTGAAGAATAAATATTATAAATATTAGTTTCCTTTTTATTATTTTTGTTTTGTCCTTTGGAAGTCGGTTTTAATTTTTTGTTAAAAATAATAATTGTAGAAAGGTTATTTTTTTTCATTGTTTTTGTTAATGCACATATTTGTATTCTTTTCTTGTCGGATGGTACAGAACTGATTTCTAAGGGATCCGTTTCCTTCGGCTACTTTCCATCTCATGAGGTATAAAACTAAAAAATCACCACAACAGTCGTCTAAATTTAAATTTGAAATAAAAAAATACGATTATCCTTATTTTTATAGTTTTCTCTTTATGTGATAATAAACCTTAGCTTTGTACCTAATTTCAGCTCTCTGAGTTCATGGGTAGTGATAGTTCTTTTATGATGATCATAAGTGAGTGAGTGTCGAAAATGCGAAACTTTGCCATCGCTTAACTTCAGAACTAAATTACCTACTACCGTTGTGAACTTACTGGACCGTGAAAATTTTAGCTTTCTAGTATTATCCAAAAGTTCTTAAACAAGGGGCTGAAAATCCTGGCGAAATGGTTCCTGTATACATGACACGGCAGTGTTTACCTTTTGTTTATATAAAAAGTTTTTTTTTATTTTCATTCATTCAAGACCGGCAGGAAAACACCTGTCGGGTCTGCTAGTATTATTATAAAAGCCTTGTTTGATCTATAGGATCCTACCTATACTGCGAGCCATAGACTCATGGGGGCTTAGAACTAATTTATTAATTATGCTGCAATCATAAGCTCTGGTTTGTCGGGTTTAAGATCTTAACTGTAAATAAGATTAAAAAGTATTAATATTTCCGTCTTAAATTGATAAGCGTGGGTATTATAATTTATAATTTGATAGATATTAAGACTACTCACTATGTGGATCCTTTGTATAGAGTTTACGGTGTAAGTAGCAGCACTGAAAAAAACATTTTTTTGGGTTCGTACCAAAAGGTTAAAAACAGGACAATATTACCATAGACCAAAAATTCCTTTATGCTAATATTACTTACAACTCGATGTCTGTCGTCTGTATGTCTCCTGGCTGTATCTTAAGAACATAGCTAGATAGTTGAAATTTTCAGATTATGTATTTCTGTTGCCGCTATAAAAACAAATATTAAAAAAATATTCATATTATTTTTTACCTAGAAATTGGGCTCTCATACATTAAACGTGTTTTCGCCCTTTTTTTTTCTGTTGATAATAGATGTCGCTGCTGGTCGTCTACATCGCCTATATATTGCTTGACAGTCTGTCAGTTCGTGATTTCTCATTTAATTTTCAAATGAACGATTTCTCAATTTTTGCTCTCCACTGCTAAGGTTCACAAGCGTTGTTTTTTACGAGTTTTAGCTAGGAAATAATTTCCCTTGTCGCGGTTGTGTGTCACGCGTATCCCGTGACTCTGCCTAAAGTCGAAATTATGAACTTTTTACGCTGTTACGTTACAACCAGCTATTAGGGATGCGTAAATGCATTTTACCAACTGTAAAAAAAGATCCTATAAGCCCTACTGTTCTGCTAGAACAGGGTTGAACGGTGTTTGTCAGGACGGCTGCGGCACGATGGCCATGCCGCGCCGCTGCCGTGTTGTACCTGTTTTCATGTGAAAGCATCATTATAAACCGTATGACAACGCGGCCATGTGTATGTAAAAAAAATAACTATATTGCTATTATTTAATTTTATAACAGCTTTTTATATTACACATCAAAAGTTTATTTTGTGATTACACAATATTTTTTCTGTGGTTACACTGACATCGGATTTCTTAGCCGTAGTGACTAGCGCCATAAAAAAAAATAGCTGTCAAAGTTTTTGCCGTGTAGAAGCTGTCTATTTTTGAATTTCAATTTTTATTGTAGTTTTTTAAAGAAATAGGTATATGAGAGAAAGTATTGTTATTATTAAAATATGTCTAGTAAACCTAATTCAAAACGAACCGTGTATGTAGGTGGTTTAGCAGAAGAGGTGGATGAAAAAGTTTTAAATGCGGCATTTGTTCCGTTTGGTGATCTTGTAGACGTCCAAATACCTTTAGACTATGAAACGGAGAAACACAGAGGCTTTGCGTTTATAGAGTTTGAAAATGCAGAGGATGCGGCGGCCGCTATAGATAATATGGTAAGGTTTTGTTATTGTTTACATAACCTCAAAATTTTTAAGTACTTATTTCAGATTGGATATTGTGCTGATAGTATTGTATTTTCACCCCTATTTACATTTGTGAGGAAATAAAGATTTTTTATGAGGTCGGAATCTGCAAACTAAGCACACTAAATACAGTTAAAAAAAATTTACCTATTATTATTAACTGAAGTGTGAAAAAGATTCAAGACGCTCATGGTTTTTTATCAAATATTACAGAATGATTCAGAACTATTTGGCAGAACAATCAGAGTGAACATAGCAGCACCACAGAGGATTAAGGAAGGCTCCACCCGACCGGTCTGGTCGGAGGATAGTTGGTTACAGAAGCATGCTGGTGAGACACTCTCTGTTAACAAAGAAAGTGAAGATGATAGCAAAGAGAAGACAGAAACTGCTAGTGTTAGTAGTATAATAACTGTTTTAAGTTGAATATTTTAAAAAAGTTAATGTTTTTTTTATGATATTTAGGTGGCAACCTGTTGAAAAGCAACTATCGTCCCTATGGACACTTCTAACATCCAAAGAGTCGCAAGTGCGTTGCTGGCCTATGAATAAGAAACGGGAATAGGGAAAGGGGTATTAGGGAAGTTTGGCTACCGGTAAACTCACTCACTGAACGAAACACAGCACAAAGCCGTTTCACATCAGTTTTCTGCGGCATTAAAAATTTAGCTTCGTAGTTGATTGTAGTCTTGTCAATTTCTGTGGTTTCGATTAAAATAAGTTTAGACTAATAGATCAGAAATAATTTTCACAACACAAAACTAATTCCTTAGTTATTCATGCAAAAGTTATTCTTTCTTACCAATTCTATTCAAACAAACTCTTAAAATAATTTCAGGTTACACCAGCAAAGCCAACAGAGAAGAGGAACCCTCAGGTGTACTTTGACATTAGTGTTGGAAAACAAGAGATTGGCCGGATTATAATGATGTTGCGTAGTGACATTGTGCCTAAGACTGCGGAGAACTTCAGGGTACTGTGTACACATGAAAAGGGCTTTGGCTACCAGGGAAGCAGCTTTCACAGGATTATACCTGACTTTGTATCCTTTAACTTGTAGAAATTTCACTATCACCAAATATTTTTCTGTTATAAATATTATATTTTGCTAATAATAGGTAAATTGAGGAAATGTGAACAGTCATTGTGTAGTATTAAACAATTTGATATTGATGTTTAATAATAAATAGTTGACTAGGAATTTTAAATAACTTTTTGTGGCAAATCAATTTGAGCCCTTAAGAAAATCTGATTTTTTTGATATCTATGAGGAAAGCGAGCAGACAAGTTACCTGATGGAAAGCAACTGCTGTCGCCCATGGACACTCATGACATCCAAAGAGTCGCAAGTGTATTGACGGCCTCTTATAAGGGAAAAGGGATAAGATATATTTCCTTGATTAGGGAAGTTGGGCCACTAGTAAACTCACTCACTGGACAAAACACAGCACAATGCCTTTTCACGCCAGTTTTCTGTGAGGTCGTGGTATCACTACTGTCGAGCCGGCCCATTCATGCCGAAGCATGGCTCTCCCACGGCAGATAGTGCTTGTTTCGGCTCTATACTGTATGGTACTGCGTTTGACTCATGTCATGTCAATTTCATGCTTAGATTGGTGATTCTATCTTTCTAAATTATTGATGGAAGCGATAGTAAAATGATGTTGTTTATTAGGTTACCCTTATATTCGGTTTTTATTCAAATTTTTTATAGTTAAAATTTTAATTATAATAAATTTGAATAAAAACTTATAATAAATTTGAATAGTTAAAATTTTAATTATAATAAATTTTAATAAAAACTGAATATAAGGGTAACCTAATAACAACATCATTTTACTATTGCGTAATACTATATTTTTTAAGCGTCACTAGGCGTGTTTTACTATGCTATTATATTTATTGTATATTTTCTATCATGTCTACTAAATTACTTAATACTCAGCCAATCCTAATGTTTCCTTATCATAGCTCTCAGATGTGTCAAGGGGGTGACTTCACGAACAACAACGGCACAGGCGGCAAGTCTATCTATGGCCGGAAGTTTGAGGACGAGAACTTTATACTGAAACATACGGGGCCGGGCATATTAAGTATGGCTAATTCGGGACCCAATACAAACGGTTCACAGTTCTTTCTGTGCACTGCAAAGTAAGTATATTTTGATTTGCAGAGTATCCTAGCTTGATTCAGTTTTTAGGGTTCAATACCCATATAGTAAAAACAGCACCCTATTTTTAAGACATGTAAGACTAGTGGACTGTCCATTAGTCTGACTCCAGGATGTCTCTCAAGAATGGTAATAGACAGAGTGTTGAAATTATTACAGATTATGTATTTCTGTTGCACCTATAACAAGAAATACTAAAAACTAAATATTTCAAGGAGGGTCTTGTACAATCAGAGAAGTTGAAAGAGATACAGATTGTGGATCTGTAATTGGCTGGGCTGTGTCAAACTCAGCTGACAGATCACGACTAACATGGAAATGACATATTCCAACCAAATGACGTAGGTCCGTGAACTGGCTCTCTTTCAATTTCCCCCCCCAAAAAAATGTTGTATTATACAACAATTTTTTTTTGACATTTTCTTTCTTTTGTATTAGATGTAGCTGCTAATACGTGGTTATAGCTGTTTAGCTGTCAACAAGACGTTTTGCTATTATTTGCTTCTTCCCGATACGAAACCCCTCGTGCTCGAATCGAACTCGTACTTGGCCAGCTAAGGCTGCGCGCACAACTGAGTTTAACTATCTGTACTCCGTCATTGACGATCAGTGCATAAGAGGCTAATAGTGTTACTCGTGTTTTCCAGGACAGAGTGGCTTGACGGCAAGCACGTGGTGTTCGGTCACGTGATCTCCGGCCTGGACGTGCTGCGCAAGATGGAGCGGTACGGCAGCAAGAGCGGCGCGCCGTCCGCCAAGCTGGTCATAACCAACTGCGGCGAGCTGCAATGACAGTAGTTTTTTTTTTATTGTTTTTTTTAAATTGTGCCACGACAAGAGTTAACTGTGTAAGAGTCACACATGCGGATCTAGTCTGCACGAAGAACCCGCATTTACTAGATATTTAAATAATTAAAAAATTAAAACAGCCAAAATTGGTTTATCGCGCGGGAACTGTATATTTTTTTTCAGGATAAAAAGGTATCCTATGTCCAGTCTGTCCGTCTATTTGCCTAGTGGCTTGGGCATGGCAGACAGACTTTTAACTTTCGCATTTATATTATTAGTATGGTATGGATTTTTTGCCAGATCCACGGGCGGGTGATATGTAACGACAAAACACAAGACTTCACAAGAAAAGCCTTAACCGTCGCGAGTTGCGTGTAAATAGCAAAAAAAAAAATTTTAAAAACTTTCTTAAATGATTCTATTGTGAGTAGTATGCCTCGTGTGAACGTTGTTTATGTCAGACTTAAAAGGAGTAGGTATGCAATTAACCATTTTACCCTCCAGACCGCGAAACCCCGTTTACCACAATTTGGGAAACCCTGACTTAGCGTATAGTTACTGTCGTAATATTTAATACAGCTTTTGTCTCCTTTGTTACTTGTCTGATATATCACATAAAGACAAAATATTTTACCCGGCTCTACATTAGTGCCGTGAATTCACGAGAAGAATTCACGGCACAAGCTGTCCCGTACAAATTCAACGTGCGTGAACCCCGCGAACGCGTCTACATTTCTCGTTCACGCTTCTTTAACGATGCTTCGCGGCACTAATCTGGTACCGGCATTAAAGTTCGATGTTTAAACTTTAAATATCTTTACTACTATGGAGTAGCAAAATGACTTGTGTTATAATATTAAAATCATTTGATGATGATAAAATTTAGATATTAAGCAGTACACAAAAACTTTTTGTATGTATAATGGGGGAAATTGAAAGAGAGCCAATTGACGGACCTACGTCATTTGGTCGGAATATATCGTTGATCTGAGTAATTTGGACGGGTTATGTCAAACTCAGCCGACAAATCACGACTTACATGAAATTGACATACACCGACCAAATGACGTAGGTCCGTCAACTGGCTCTCTTTCAATTTTCCCCATTATACAATTAACATAATAAAGTTATGATGTCCATAATATTGTGTACTTATTTATTCTTCAACATTTTTTGTATTGTACTATCAGGGAAGTTGATACAGAGCCAGATGGCGGATCCAAATAAGTGTATGGCATTAATATATTCTGACTCTGTCAACTAGCTCTGTAACAATTTCGTCGATGGTACAATGTAGATATGTTTTAATGGATTTAAAAAGATTTCAATTAATAATAATTCAACACTAACTTTTAAAATGTTAAGGGGTGAAAATAATTAAGACTTCGCAGTTAAATAACATATTTAATAAATGCATTAACTAGTATAATATTTAAAATATGCACTATGGAATTTATTTTCAATAAATTAAAATAATATTTTCTAAAATTTTGATGCGAAAAACTCATTAATTTCTTCGTTTCTAAAACTTTGTTTTAGGTTTGGCCACAACTTTTTGACTTCAGATGCGAAATGCTATATTTTTCGAGACAATTAATGCGTTTTAAAGTTAGAAATCGTAAATCAGTATGTTATCGAAGGGAACCAACCCCAAAAAGTTACATTTGAACATTTCCTCATAATTATAGTTTAAAATAAGTAATGCTTAGACCTCAGTCACTCGAACCCCCTTTTACATGCATACGGTACCCGCACCATCGCCGTCTCGTGTTGGCCCCGTTTCATGTGGAAGCCTCTATTTAAGTCCATACATTACTGAGATGGTCGACGTGTTTAGTATGTAAGCGACACAAGATCGCTACCCGCTCGCAGTGAAACCTCATACATTACTAACTTACGCGGCACGGCGACCGTGTTTATGTGAGAAGAGGCTAAGAAGCGCCCCGATCGGTCCCCGTCAAGCAATATAGTGTGGAATTAACAGGGTCCCAATGTCGGAAGTTGCTCATGCGTCTCATGATCTGCGGTCCCGGACGAACCGTCAACGGGTGGACTTGGCACTGTCCGTACACGATGTAGTCTCGTCTCAGAATCCCGTGACTGACGAGGCTCGTCAAAATGACGTTGACGTGGTCAAACTGCTCCTGATCGGGGACGTCAGTCACGTAGTTGCCAATGAAGGAAATGGTGATGCTCTTCTCGTTCCACGCTGTGACCATAGCACTGAAAACGTTGGCGCCGCGTCCCTCAAAGACCAGGCCAGTCCCGCCAACTAGAAAGTTCGGCGCGATGTCTCCAAAGCCCAACCGCAAGTCGTTCTGCTGGATCATCATCATGGCCTCGATGCACTGGAACCTCTCGGCGCAGAAGTCGGTCACGGAATGGCCGATGATAACGTACTGGAGCGGGGTTTGCAGGAATTCTACCGAGTACGCTGGCATCGCGTGCCATTCTACCCGACGGAGGTACCAGTCTGCTTTTATGTCTGAAAATATGTTAAAGGTATCAAAAAATTATAAAATTGACTGAATGACGCCAAAATTCGTTACCGTACATTTTTCCGAGATAAAAAATTCCTCAGGCCTCAAAATAATATTATGTCTATTCCAAATTGCAGCAAAACCGGATCAGCGGTTTGAACGTGAAGAGGTAACATACAGATAGATAAACAGACACACACACTCGCATTTATAACATTAAATAATCAAGTATGTATGGATACACAATACACATTCTTTTATGTGACCATGGTCTTGCCATCTACGCAGAAAGCCGAAGTGAAACTAAGCAGTGTTTCGTCGAGTGAGGTAGTTTACTAGAATTCTCTCCTAGTATTTCCTTTTCCTAATTCCATAATTTAGCTTAGGGAGACTTAGGGATTGGCAATGCACTTGCAAACACTAATGTTGTTAGCGTGCAAGAGCAACTATAGTTGGTCTTCAAGTGAACCGTTTGCCTCTAATGTTATTTGAAAAATTACATAAATTTGTGCATCAATTATGCTGCCTTATCTTTTTTTTTTAAATGGCGACTAGCATTAAACTATTGCCAGTGTCAAGTATTAAAGGTAAGGAAACATTATGACACGGTAAAAGTAAAGACACAATGGACGGAATTTTGGATAGGATTAGGAAAGTTAATTATATTTTACATAAATACGAAATATTAGGAACTATATAATCTATAAACATAAATTATTACTTAATATAAATTCTGACAAAATACTTAAATATTTTATAGGATCACGTAATATCTGTCTTGTGAAAAGTTATCCTTATTCATTGGGAGCGTGTCAAAATAGGACGGACGAAATGTATTGATTGGAGGAGGCATATGGCCTGTGAAAAGTGACAATTTATGTGCCAACCACTGCCGATCGGCCCTTTTTGCCATCATACCAGCAGCGTAGCGTCGGGTCGGCCCACTAATAATAAAATAATCTGAACAATAAAATAATATGAAATTATCGAATTTCATATTTCTAACGAAACTATTAATTCGGAGCCATTAAAAAGCACGGTATATATTTTCATTACTTATTCTGTGACGAAATCGGAATTCTGGTATTTAATGATGTCCCTTGTTGAAAAATTATTTAAAATTAGATCGTGTCTGCTTTACGATTTTTATTTGTGCGAGTATTTTTCGCTACTTAGCTGTAATGTAATATACTGAATAATATAAAGTATCTGTCTGTACTGGCAGAAAAAATCTCGAAAAATTATATATAAAAAAAACGCACGAATAATATCCGCTTGAATGAAAATCGCTCTTAATTTAAAAAAAAAGGTATAATTCAATTGAAAAACCTAATTAAGGGAGCGGCAACATTGGCCTAGGGGGCGGCAACGTCACGTGGATATCGGAGGACAATTTCCTCCGATATCCACGTGACGTCACTGAATCGTGCGCACCTACATTGCACCCAGCGAATCGGTCTGTAGTTGCAAAACATACCGAGGTCAATGATGTCAGGTTTGGGTAGCGCCACGTGGACAATGTAGACGAGCAGCGCGGACGCCACCACCATCGACCAGCATACAAACACTGCGACGCTGCAGCTCAGCCGGTTGTGACGGGTCGACACCAGTTGCAGGCCCAAAAGACGACCTGGAAGAATGCTGCATATCAGGCTTTCGTTCCAATTGAGGAAGAAGCGTGTACAGATTGTTCAACTCAGCTGTGCGCCCGGCCCTATGTATGCGTGCAAATGTAAATACACAACTTTCATTAATGGGGCGACGAGGCAGAGGTCGTCCGAGTAAAAAAGGTTTAACCACACATAGGGCCGCGCGCACAAAGTAGTTGAACTATTATACATCGGCTTTCTTTCCAATTATTATTTAAGAGGATATACCAACGGCTAGAGAAATGAGAAATAGGTATTTTTGATATCTATTGCTACCTCTTACCACAAGCCGGAGAGACTGCAGAGCGCGATAGAGACAACTGCATCTTGGATTGCAAAAACCCATTAAGAGAACAGGAAATCAACGATGCGTTGTCCCCTCATTCTTTTCCCAAAACTTTACCGATTTAAGTTTTTTTTTTCATAAAAAAAAGAAAAAAAAAGGCTTAAGTTGTGTCCCTATGTTTTCCTTTTTTTACATAATCTAGTCAAATTTGTTCTGGTTGTTTGAACGCAGCGAAAAATCTGGCCAAATTTTTTAGGTTTTTGAACGTTCATAACTCTTTTAATAATTAAATTATGAAAAAAGAGAAAACACCTATTAGCATGTCCCTAACATGCTAATAGTGATCATTAATATTTATTAAGAAAATATATAACCCTACGGACATTATCCAGGGAGGTAACTTGAGATAACGTTTGTATGGTCAAACTGCTGCTCTATGAACGCCTTTGGACGCTGCTTTGAATTCGTTCGCAATGAATATTTGGGGACTACACAAAGTTGCAACTTTGAGCTCGAAGAGATACCTAAGTATACTCGATCCTACTTGACCTACCTTTAATTAAGTATTACGCAGTAATGAGATAATAAAGTATTAATAAATAATGAGCTCTTAGCTGACGTACTCGACGGTAGCTGTTTCATTATCGAATCAAAGTGCTTGTTGATATGAGATTCTGCGTAAGTAAGGCCCTTAAAGTACATTTGAACTTTATTTTACTGTTTTTCATTCATAAAGAGATTTTTGTGATTAAAACCGTCATCTCAATTTTTTTTGATCATGCTCTTAGTATTAAGCGCTGACCATAAACGGGCCTTAGGTCGATTGTCCACCAACACCGTAATCCGGAAACTAGAATATTGCGGCAGGAATTTTTTTTTTATTTTTGCGGTGGACTAAGACGTTACAACGATTTTAATGTTATAAAAAAGAAATTGCTTTGAAAAAAATGTTTTAATTAAACATTTATTGGACCATTTTAAACAGAAAGGCCTAAAGCTTTCAGGTGAATGTGACATGAAATATCTGGGAAGCTTGGTAATGAAATATAAGGTTTTGTTTTTCTGTTATTACAGGCTTACGTTGTATTAAAATTATTAGTGCTTTATATGAACTTGTTTTTTGGTTTATTTTAATACTCTTATTTTAAACTGACGGTTTCGACGACATTTTGGAATTAAAAATATTTTTTTATGTACCGAACTAACTTAGAAATCTCATTTTTATACCATGATAACCATAGGCATGTAGAAAGCTTACACTAGCTTAATGTGACGCGCTCGAGTAAATTGAACATTTCCCTCTTGGGCTCCCTTACTATAACAAAACAAACAAAATAAATAAACGCAAATGAGCAACTGTGAGACCCTTCAAATCGCACGGCAACCGGACGTCGACCGTATGTCGCCCGTGCATACATTGATACTACAAACACGATGGCTAGCTGTTAGCAAAATGTTTGTAAACAAAGACCTCTTGAAAGGTACGGAATTGATTGTAGATTACTGGAAAAATACAGAAAAAAATATTCAAATGTATATTGATCTACCCTCACTTTTATTTAATAAAAAACAAAAAAAATCCCGAAGAGCCAACTACTTAATAACGTTTGTTTCTTTTAATAACGCTTTCTATTATCATTCTTTTTTTATAAAACTAATAAAAGAACCTGAAATAACAATATTGAGACATCGAAAAGTTGTTTATAGTGGAATACTGATTAGGATCAAACTCGCGTAATTTATACTTTTCTCAAATTTTATCAACTTTTCGTTTTATTTTTATTAAGTTTTCATTATTGTAAGGTCTTTTCAGTTTTTTTGTGACAAAAAACCTTTTTTGTTGTATCGCTAAAAACGCTTAACTTCAAGGACCGTTAGAGACCTCAAGATGAAACATGATTTATATTTTTTAGTAAGCATTATTTATGTATCGAGAAAATTTTGGTATCTCCTTCGTGACTGTAGTTGAAAAAAAATTCCATTAATGGACGGGAAACCCTAATGACATGACGTATATAATAATAGCTTTTTCATGAGCACGGGTGAAACACGGCACGGTGACCGTGTGTGAAAGGGGCTCACTGTTCGTAGAACACTCAAAACACAGGCGTGCAGCCGCCATTAAAAATGTGCTATTTTCTTATCGTTCAATGCAATGATAAAAAATTATCATCGATTAAAACGCATAAATACGTGTTCAATCATAATACGTCGAAATTTACTTTATCGGTGTTTATTTTTGTTTATTTACTTTTTAACGCCGTTTTATAAGTATTAAATAAACTCTACTTTCTGCATCTGAGCTATAGCCCTCAGCATGTTTGCCCCGAAATCCGTTAAACTACTAAATTAGTGCTTCAAAAATCTACAATCACCCTGCAGGGTTAGTATAGCGTCAGTAGACATACGAAAGTATAGACAAATTGACAGATGGTTGAGATAAAGAATTTACTTTGTACATCCGTCACTCTAACGTCACTTTCTCTATCTTGCTGTAGAAAGAAACACTTTCTAGGTCGCTATGCTAGCTCCCTCCAAAGCTCGGCCACATCGCCCTCAAGCTGATGGCGCTGGGCCGAGTCAAAACCCCCCCGCCATGGAGGTTGAGTCTTAGGGGACGGGGGATGCGCAATGCATTTCCCCTCTTTAAAAAAAAAAAAAGGTCGCTATGCTAGCCTTGCTGGCCAGTCCCATTATTACTACCGAAAAAGTTCAGCTTTATGAGGGCTCACGTGATTTTTTAAATGCTGTGAGATTGGGGTTTCCAGAGTAGGTATACTATGACTGTCTCACTGGCACATTATTTAAATAAAATTTTGCTGTTCTGGATACATGTGGATACTCAGGTCGTTTAGTTAATTTTTTGTAGTTGCACATATTTACTCACAGATGGCATTATTTTACAATTTTATTTTTGGACACATCTAGATATATACTCAAGTTACTACGTAAAATCCCAAACCTTAGCTCGTATAGTTTTTCCGTAAAGTGTACTACTGTGAACTTAAGGTGGGATATAGAGAACTCGCTTCGCTCGCCCAATTCTGCATGCAATAAACGACTTGCATTCTGCAGTGAGGTAACAAACATATTAGATTTATTAGGAGAATATACAACGTAAGATCTATTTCTGTGCATGACTCATAAAAAGAACATTTAATATTCACGTAACTTAACGTAACCGTAGTAATCTTTTGTTTAACTAAATATTAAATAAAGACACAGGTTTTTGTATATCCTTGTTTCGTAGGCCGCTCTTTCATTGAAGAGGTGGCGACGCACTTGCGACGCTTCTGATTACATCGGATGGCACGGCAGTCGCATCGCTAAGTCGGGCGCGAAGCAAACATTGCCGTACCATTTTTACAGGAACCATTTCGCCAGATTTTTAGGCCCTATTTTGAGAACGTCTGGATAATACCAGAAAGCTGAAATTTTCACCGTCTTGTAAGCTTACATCGCGTATTGAAATCAGAAATTTCAAGCCTCTATGTCATTTGGTTTTGAAGTCCGAAAAAAGGTTCGCATTTTCGACACTCACTCATTCTCATCATCAAAATAAAACTTATTATAATTAATGGCAGTAAGGAGGATAATCTAGACAAAGGTGTGCCATGTCAAAGGGACAAGGCACGCCTTTGTCTAAATTTCATTATTTTTTAGAGAGAAACAAGCAGCTCAATCGAGACTTGGCCTGATTTTTTACAGAATGGTTTTGGTGGGATTTATTTATATAACATATCCAAGATGTTCCAAGTGTCTATTTGTTTGTGAGTACATATGCTTTCCATCAGATGACCCGTTTTCTAACTTACCCCCTAATTTTATAAAAAAATGTCTTTGTATTTCTTCGATAGTTGTGCTTATACCATAATAGTACAAGGTGTAACAGAAGTGATAAAACTCAAGTGTTCTGTGTCCCTTATATAGTGAAAAAAAGCAGCAATAAAAGCGTAAAAAAAATGTAATTTTTATGACCAAGTGCGGTATTTTTCGCTTTCAACGCTGCTACTTTCACAATATACATTCCTCTCTTTATAGGGAATTCATACACACCCTTAAGAATTATCACTTACTTTTGTTACACCCTACAGTGATTTTATGACGGGGATTTCTAGCAGTGGCGTAGCTACAATGGAACGGAAGCCTTTTTTTATAGCGAAGTATGGGAGTAGGAAACGCACATGACAGTGTTTTTGGGTGATTCCCCGAATTATGACATATTAGAGAGGAGTTACGCCGTTTCTCCACCAAAACCGTCAAACGAGAACGAGATTATTTCAGCCCTATAAAATGCAACTTTATGATCAAGGCTATAAGGCGAGTTTCATTTTTTAGCGACATTGCTCTACCGTCAATGTCGTTGCCGTCATTAAAGGCGTAGAGGAAAATGAAACCTGTAGTCTATGTCATAAAGTTGCATTTTATCCGGCCGCAATATT